>JAAGKR010002210.1:21776-90886 GCA_011419295.1 Clarias macrocephalus
CACACACACACACACACACACACACACAGAACCGGCAGTGCTATCTAATTATACAAGGCAGAATTTACTTCTATATCTTTCTTCTTCTTCTTCTTCTTCTTTCTTCTGCTGCTATACGCTTCACCCGGATTCATCGATCGTGAAATATTTGTACAACCAACGCTCGAGTCTCTGAGCTCGTTCGTGATTAGTTACAGGAAAAGTAGGCTGGTGTCACTTGTGTCTTGAATGCGAAGGAAACTAGACGTATTAGGGGAAAGAAAGTAGCTGTTTTTATCCCGGGTGTCTCCGGGAATCAGGGCAGGTTTGACATGCCAATCAATTTCCCACAGAACCTTCTTACTGTGAACATATTTTGGCTTCTCGTTCAAACACACACGACACACACATGGATGATAAACCGGATTCCGGGATATATACTGTATTATGTTTTGATTTTTATATGCAAAAAATGTACAATTGTTGAAAATTGTTAATATTAGTGGGCGGCTGGAACGGATTATCTGCATCTACATTATTTCCTATAGGAAAATGCGTTTCACAATACGAAACTTCGCCTTAAGAACTCGCCTCCATAACAGATTCAATTTGTATGCAGAGGTGCCGCTGTACTTTCAACTAGCTGGTCATCACCAGAGAAATCAAACATGCTTAAATATATCCACATGTCTCATTGCTGATATTAACGACCCCTTCGTACTCGCATCAGACACTTCATAGACATCACACACTGCCTTAAAGATCCCATATACCTTTAACAAGTTAACACGTAAGTCACAGAAATGCCTCAATGTGTGTGCTAATGCTTTCTTTTTCAGTCTGCATGTAAATGAGCTACTGCTGACCCACAAGTTGAGCAACAAGCACATGGGAGGGTTTCTCTTAAACAGTGCTGTGAAAAAGTATTTGCACCTTTCTGATTTTTCTTTTTGACACACTTAAATGATTCAGATAATGAATAAAAGTTTAATATTAGACAAAGATAACTCGAGTAAATTCAAAATGCAGTTTTAAAATGATCATTTCATTTATTAAGGGAAAAAACCTGGAAAAAATGTGAAAAAATTATTGCCCCCTAAACCTAATAACTGGTTGTGCCACCCTTGGCGGCAACAACCGCAATCAAGTGTTTGCACTAACTGCTAGTCAGTCTTTCACATTGCTGTGGAGGAATTTTGGCCCGTTCTACTTTGCAGAATTGTTTTAATTCAGCCACATTGAAGGGTTTTCAAGTATGTAGTGTCTGTTTAAAGTCATGCCACGGCAACTCAATCGGATTTAAGTCTGGACCACTCCAAAACCTTCATTATGTTTTTGTTTTTGAGCCATTCAGAGGTGGACTTGCTGCTATGGTTCGGGTCATTGTCATGCTGCATAACCCAAATGTGCCTGAGCTTGAGGTCATGAACTGATGGCTGGAGATTTTCTGGCAGATCACAGTTACATCAATTACGGCAAGTCGTCCTGGTCCTGAATCTGCAAAGCATCACACCCTCATACCATGTTTCATTGTTGGTATGATTGTTGGACTCATCAATCAATGAAATCATCATTTAAAAACTGCATTTTGTATTTCCTCTGGTTATCATGAGTAATATTCAGTTTAGCTTGATCATCTGAATCATTTAAGTGTGACAAATATAAACAAATATTTTTTTTTTAAAAAGAAAAGAAAGGGGGCAAATACTTTTTCACGGCAATCTTATTGGCAAATAAAGAAATGGATTGTTTGTAGACACCCACTGGAAAAAGTGAATTCTGCATAAAAGGTGCCCTTTAAGTGTGTGTTTCCAACCTGCAGAGGGAATTCTGACTTTTAAAATTCAATGGTGTGAATTGCTCTTTAAAGCTTGGCACAGAAAATAAAAATAAAAAAATTAATAAAGTGTAAATTTGACAATTATTGATGGAAATACGTTTGTTTATTTATTTATTTATTTTTTATTTTATCTTTATCTTTGTCCTGACTTAGAATTTTTTTTATTGGCTGTAATTTCAGTGTATCCCTAGTGAAATAATAATAATAATAATAATAATCAGAAATGTTTATAATAGCTCTGTCTGTTTGATCAAAAGAGTTAAATCCATTTAATGACAAATGAATGGATGTAATATGCAAATTAACACACCTTTAATGTTGAATCGCCTCATTTACATTTTAACGATTTTTTTTCCTTTCTGCACCACAATGCATTTCCAACAGGTTGAAATTATGTTTTTGAAATGAGCAATGCAGGAAATCAGCCCATTAGGATGTGTTACCTGGCCTTCACCTTGGATTAAAAGGATAAATGCAAATGGAAATGCAAATGATCCTCCGGCACTTTGTAAATAATTGAGACCTTTAGCCCTGTTCAGTAGCACCGAGGAGAATTTTACACGACTGTTTGTGGAAGACGGGGAAGTGAGCACTCTGTCAGCTCTACAGGGAACCGGAGAGCGGCAGGGCTAACTAGAGCCGGGACCAGTGTCTCCCAGCAGGACCCAGACTGCATGCTTATAGCAGCGTTAGTGCTTCTTCATCACCGGCCACCTGAACAAAACAACTCCACCATGAAAGCTTGTGCCTTCTGTTAGAAATCTAGAAAATGCCCAGGAGATTTTATTCCTTTATGAGATCATTTATGGAACGATTCCTTTAAATCCATGTGCTATCTTAACTTTTTTTTTAGTTTCCGCTGTGATAACGTGTGATAAATATAATCTATAACGGCGCACAAACACGCCTTACTTCCAGTGTGGAGAAAAATAATAGCCCAGATGATTATTATGAACATACTGTAAAGTACTGTGCAAAAGTCTTTACACCCCGATTTCTTCATATTTTGCTTCCAAGGAGCCAGACTTTCATGTATTTTTAATGACGTCTTGAGGAATAGATCTCCAGCCTCCCTGAAGGACTTTTTTGGCTCTCATTTTATACAGTCCAGTCCCTGTACTGTACCTGAGCTGTTTTTTTTTTTCTTTCTTTCTTTCTTGTTCATTAAGCCACACGGTGACCTATGAATCATTTAAGTATAAAAATCATCTAACCTAAGGCATGAATCAGTGAGAAACGGGTGCAGACGTACAGTACTGCTGATGCTGAATGCTGAGTGGGTGGAACAGACGAGAGGGGAAATGAGGTCGCTGCTGAGGTCGTTACTTCTGTTCTCATTTCTTTAATTGAATCTACATCATTTAATTTTATTTAAATGAATTTAATATGAAGAAAAGAAAGAGCTGTGCAAAAGTCTTGAGCCCCCTATAATTCAGCTATTTAAATTTTTAGACACATTAAAAAAAATCTAAACTACTTTAGTCCTGCCATGCATGATTAATCCCTTTTGAATGTTTTTTTTATATAGTTTAATTAAAATCTCAGTAAGTCTCAAGTTGACATTTAGATATTTATGTATTCATTTTTATTATGTTTTTTTTTTGGGGGGGGGGGGTCTTTATTATTGAGCTTTACAAGGACAAGTGATTAGCACAAGCACGACAATAACTAACTGTAATGATGTTCTACGTTCTCCACTTTGAAAAATCCTTTTCCTGGCCTTAATTATTTATGCTGGTTGTCATGGTTACATTACCTTCCAATATTGAATGGCCTCAGCCTACTTGACTACTTGTGAAGATCCATGTTTCCAAAGAGAGAGAAAAGAGACACATAAGTCACATAAATGACATACAGTAAGTGGTCCAGTATGTGAGACCGTTAGATAAATCAAAGAGAGACAGATTGTGGCCAGAAAAGTCGACAAAAGATATCAGGTGATCTGCGACTTCAAGAGCAGTGTCTGTCTAGGCACGATGAAGGAAACAACTTTTTCCAGCTGGTTTAAAGATGGTTCATGGAAAACGCTGAGAATCCAGCAAGCATGTACTGTTACGGGGTGAGAAAACTGAATTCAATTCATGACGCACAATGTTTTTCCCTACTGATATCAGGAGCTCGTTTAAAGCATTACAAGCTCTTATATCCCATAAGACACGCTGTTCGTATCAGCCCCACTGCTAGGCTGCTTAACTCTATTTCATATATCGAGCCAAGCCGCGAACACAAAGCATGGATCAAGGCAATGACGCTCCAAGAGGCGACGACAATTACTTACCATGACGCCTCGACGCAGAGGCGTATTTACACACACGGTCGCTGATATATGGATCTGTTGGCCCACTGGGGCAGCGCACATGCATTACGACCAGCCGCACAGAGCAAGCATCAGCCTTATACATCTGCTCAGGGCATCCATCACCTCGAAGGCTCAATTTGAGGCAGACAGGCCTTGGCGTCGGGTTAACACGGTCCCCGAGGTGCCGCGGCATCGATACCGTTCGAAAGAAAGCTCTGTTCCTTAAAGACGAGTGCGAAAACCACTCGGTGAAAGGAAGGAGAGTTCCAGCTGTTCAGACCCACACAAGATCTGCAAAGTCACACTTCACGCAGAGCTCAGCCGGCAGCCGATAAACACGCCTGATGGAGAGCGGGATCCTGACTGAGCGCGGCAGGATTACAAACCGACAGACTCGTCCCCATCCGCTGAGAGGACTGGACTGAGCGTCCTGTAAGTTGGTGTCGTGTTAGTCTGGAGTCATTCGTTCTTAAAGTTAGATTTAAAAAGTTTTAAAACGGACTGATTGCTTGAGTCCTGGTTTCTGTATCAACAGTAAATTCAGACTAAGGAGGACGCTCCTCAAATAAGTCGGTCAGAAATGGTTTGAACACTGAAAAATTCCTTATGAAGAGAGGACGCCCCGTTTTTTTTACCATATTATGAACCTCGCAGTAATGTTTGCTTTTCAACACTAACGACACTTTAGCTATACAGCGGGACCTCAGCATGCGAATTTATTCCGTTCCACAGGCGACTTCTTAAGCCAAAGGCTTGTATTGCAAAACACATTTTCTCCTAGGAAATAATGTAAATGCAGATAATCCGTTCCAGCCATCCAAAAATATTACCAATATTACCAATTTCCAACACTAAAATAACATGTTTGCATATAAAAACATATAAATGTAGATAAATATGAAATTAATAGACATTTAACCTCACTTAACCTTAATTTATGATTCCTCTTGGCACCAGCTGCTTTGAAAACCAAACTGAAAGCGGCTCCCTTTTCTTCTTTCCAGCGTTTTAGTGTCTTACACTAAATCTTAAAACATCCAAAAAAAACCCACAAAAAAAAAATGTAAATCTTGTCACTGACCACTTGGCCGCCATTCGGTTCGGCTCGGTTCGGTTCGGTCGCTCATATGCCGAAAATGCTTTACATGCTGAGCAAAATTCCTTGCAAAATTCAAAAGGCGAAACATTCGTCGGCTGAGGTGCCACTGTACAGTTTATGACCTCATTCTTGTTATTTATATTTGAAATGTTTAACTGTTTTCATATTTTCTTACGAGCTTCCTAATAAGGCACAAAATTCTAAACATTGTGTTTAAGTACACTATATGGTATTTTGCCGTTACTGTGTATATTAAAAAGCCTTCTTCAAAGCTCCAGCATCAGTGCCGCCACCACCACCACCACCTCCGAGATATGAACTCACAACCCTCTGGTAACTAGAACAGAAGAAAGACACTGTGTGTATGTGTTTGTCTTTTACACACTTTTTGTTGCACTGGATTTGCACACAGCTATATTTTCACATTTTACTTCATGATGTCCTTTCCCTAGAAGCATTTCTAACGTCTCAGGGGAGTTTTGCAGGATGCTGAGAAGGTACCGTAGCAAGCATTCAGCCTCACCATCTATATGCAGCCCAAAGCTGTGTTATATTACATTACAGCATCTAAAAATACTACTGCAACACACACACACACACACACACACACACACACACACACTACAAGAATCATGTAGACAAAATGCATACCCATAGCACTGTATGAAAGATATATATTAGAGGCTGCCCGTGCTCGCTTCCGTTCTCTATCACAGTCCTTAACTCAGACAGAAACAGCTCTTTGCATTTATGCAATTCGTTGCAGATTGAAGGGGTCAAAAGTTGCGTACGCTGAATGAGTCAATTTCAAATAAATCACATAATGGAGGCATATTGCGCGAATCAAACATGCCGTATTTGCCGAGTGCTCGCAGCTGCTAAATGTCAGGTTTAAAAAAGGAAAACGCGAAGCAGCGGTAAACAAACACAATTCGTCAATACCTCGGGGTAGAGAGACACGGCGGAGAGGGAACATGGAGAGCTTTGTTTGGTGGGAAGAGAAAGAAAAAAAAAAGTCACAATTTTTGTATTTATTATCAAATCACCTCCAGGGCTCTGAAGCAGGTTAGTGAAAGTTGGGGATTCGATTCCAAAGGCTATGTACAGGTGTAAGATTAATCTGTGTTAGCAGAAGAAGGGTACCATGCCATGGATACACACCTTTATACAGTAGCCTGCATGCCAGCACCTTACACTTACATCCTCACACACTCTGTAAACCCAGACAAAGAATACGGTGTGGTTGGAGAATACTGTGTTGTGAAATGTTGTCAGTGTTTGGTCAAAAGGTGTTGATTAATTTTCTCTGGTAGCAACTCAGACAGTAGTTTCAGCTGCATGCAGATCAAGTCTCGAGTTAATATCATGGACTGGACTAACCCTCGGTGACGTCAGCCATAGTTTTTATTTTTGAAGCTCAACTATGGGAGCTCTGTTCCAGTCCATCTTGTCAGGAGTTGACTCCATACAGTATATTTGCTTTACTATGGGTTGGTTGGAACACGCCAACGTACCTCGGTCACCACATGTTAGCTAGCTTAGGTTTGGCTTAGCTAAAATGCTAATGGTGGCAATCATTAACTTATATGCTAACGTTATTTTTCATTTGAAAAATCCGTCATCCATACCTTACACGCTGTAATACGGTAAACTACACCGATTTCGGTTTGCTATAGCTAAAAGGTAGCGGTATGAAATCTATAATTGTCACTCAAATCTGCCTCTAACTATGCATAATATTATAGCTTACAGTAATATATATATTTTTTAGGATTTTTCCCCGATTTTCTCCCTAATTTAGTCGTGTCCAATTCCTCCCCGTCACTAGGGGGCTCCACATTAAGGCTACTACTACCACTCAGTCGGGAGGACCGAAGACTATCACGTGTTTCCTCTGAACCACGTGATGCCAGCCGCCCGCTGCGTTTCGTGGGCGGCGCTATCCGCTCCTCCCGCTCGCGTGAGCTCACAGACGCCCCTGATTGGCTGTAGAGCCGTGATTAATGTGGGAGCACTAAGTACCTCTCGTCCCTCCCCTCTGAGAGAGCTCGGCCAATCAGCTCTCTCCAGACCTCCGGCTGCAAGAGGTTACAGCTTCACTCGGGAATCGAACTCGCGATCACCGGATGATAGGACGAGCACGTTACCACTGCGCCACTCGGAGGCCACCAGTCATATAATTTTAACTGAGTTAAAAATTCTCCCCTGTACACTTTTCATGAATGGAAAATCTAGATATGGAGACCCAATCTGTTTTTATGTTCCAGGTTGCAAATGTTCATTTTGTTGTAAAGTTAACTTCAGTTAGCTTTAATGATAGCCCAGTGGTTAAAGGATTGAACTACAGATCAGAAGGTCTCAAGTACAAACCCCAGCACCACCAGGTTGCCTCTGTTGGGCCCTTGAGCAAGGCCCTTAACCCTCAGCTGTATAATGAAAATGTAAGTTGCTCTTGATAAGGGCGTCTTCCAAATGCTATAAATGTAAGTTGGACATTTTAACATGGGGATCTATAGTCACTTCCAGAGCCAGAACTGCATGTTTTGGCACTTCACAGACCCGGAGGTTGTCCCTTTGCTTATATTAACACGCTGTTCTAAGGCATTATTGTTTCTAGAGTGACAACTCATTTAGGGAATTGTACTACACCACTGGATTAAACAATTGTCATTGTTGTGACAATATGTTTATGTAATCTTTTGGAAGGAGTCTCCAGTGTCGGTGCACAAAAGGGAAAAACATCAGCGTTCATTTTACAGTGAGACAAGAATGAAATATGCAGTTTGGTGCATGAGTCTTGCTGGAATCTCACACTTCTTTGGTTTCTGTGACATTCTGTGAGGTCCGGGTTATTTTCAGTGCAGTATTTTAGACGTGCCTCTACTCTCATGTGATTTGCAGTAGACAAGCAGCCTAAGGCAACCCTAGGGAAAGTGTCCAAGAGCAACGTTGCACTACCTCACCAAAGGAGGCCCGAAATTCATAGCAGTGTCCCTGATCATCACCCAAACTCTGAACGTGTCATTAATGTACCCCATTACATCACCAGTTTATTAGGTATGAAGTAGGTGAAAGTATAAAAATATACCTGCATATTATGGAGGGAAATCCATAGAAAATCACATCATTTTGTCTTATCGATTTGCTGATAAGAGAGAGTACTCGGGTCTATACCACTTCTCCTGTACAGGGTCAAGGGAGACGCAAGGAAGGGATACAGGGCAGGACGGGCGATTTGGGAACGCCAGTCAGCCTAATCTGCATGTCTTTGGACTGTGGGAGGAAACCGGAGTACCTGGATGAAAGCCACCAAGCACGGGGAGAACATTGCAAAAAAAAATTTATCCAATCAAACCTCCGACCCTGGAAGTGTGAGGTCACAGTGCTAACCACTACGCCAACGTGCCTCAACTCCGAGCTGGGTTCGATAAATAACATCTCCACATACAGTATGAATATATAACTTACACAAGACCGTGTAAAACCTATTACAAGACCGTCTGGTAGGCAGAAGGAGACGTGGAAAAGCAAGCTGATTATTCATTAACATTTGTACTCTACATATGTGGTCCTCTCGAAGCCTGCTCATGACCCCGAGAAGCAATCTGATGTTAGCACAGACTGACGAATTAAACCCAACTGGGATTAGACGCTTGCAGATGAACTTTCCTGCGAGGCATCAAGATGCTTCTGCTACTACAGTCTTGCTGCTGACATTTCATTCATCCCCTTCTTCAAAAACAATAGATAATCAGCATTCTTCTGCTATTTCATCACCTTGGGACAAATTGCAGAAACCATGAGCTGTTGATCTTTTTGGAAATGCATACCGACATCTTGTCATCTCTTCTAAAGAACTCCCTGATCAATCTGTTTGGACAAAGGCTCAAAGACTTGGTGTAGCGTTTGATGACTATTCTTTGGAACTGCTTGGCAAGGCTTGCTCAGGTACATTTGATGATAAGCACTCTCGTTCTTGTTTTAGTTCCTTGTCATTATTTAAACGTTTCTCACTCTTGGCTGGACTTCTTACTTATGCCATTAGGATATTTTAAATCACCCAGAATGCCGCACCTTGCTAGCGTGTCCTCATTCTACCAAAGTTCGACACTTTGAACTTTTTGTAGCTCCTTCCGTTCGATCCGATAACCTACAGAGACGAGGCACACGGCACTCATCCAAGGGGGGGGGATAGTATTTGTCAAATCCCACCTTAATCCACAGATATGACTCAAACTTTGACTTGACCTTCCAACAGGTCTTTTCTTTCTTCACCTGGTGCCCATGAACTTCCACTTGGAACAGCTGATGAAATGAATAAATACACACGAATTGTCCACTTGTGCATGGGTTCTAGCTTCTGGGTCTTGGGTCACGCGAGAACATTTCGCTCAGGCTTTCTGACATGGCGAGCAACGTTCCTCTGGCATCTTGCCTTGTTTTGCAAACACAGCCCGAGACGAAATTAAGCAAACAGAGGGCAGCGAGGGCAAAACACTGTTAATCTTCTGTTCTTCATCCTATCTTCTCTTCCTCCTCCTCTCTCTTTGAAACATGAAAAGTTTGACTCTGTATCGCTGTAAACCCAGCGCCAGTTCCAGGTCAGGGTGTACAGAGCTATACATCAATGCACTGGCTCTGTCTGCTCGATAGAACCGGTCGCCAGAGTGCCGTTCAATTAATAAAAGCCAGACAGCTAGGGGAATGCAAATTAACGAGAGCCTGATAAATACTCCCGAAAGTTTTCAGGAACTGTTTTGCAGAGTAAGCAATTTTTTTTTTTCAAACAAACGACTGATCAAGACTTCTGGGCCGTTAATAACTCTCTCAGCCTTCGTTACCTGGAATGAACTTTGAGATCGCTAAATGCCATTATACTGTATGAGCAATATTATGCATGTCTGCATCGGGCCAGAGTATTCCCAAAGTAAAAAACATTCAAAAAGTTATCTGACATTCGAGGTCTGTCTGAAAGTTTCGTTAAGCCCAAAGTAGACCCGGTGCAGTCAAGCAGTATAAAGATCCATGCGGCGTATCCGGTTTGTAATGAGTTCCATATGGTTTATAGTTGAGCTAATGTATTTAGTAATTACACGAGCAATTAATTTTTGCTCCTTAATCAGGTTTAAGTGCCAATCTATATACGACTGCATCAGGAGTTGTGTATTGCCGTTTGTGTATTGTCTTGTCTGTAAGAGACGCAAGCTAAAAGTCAAACTTGGTAGTGGTTTTCAGATGCATCTCTCTTGCACGCACACACACACACGCGCACACACAAACATACACACACACACACACATAGACCATTGTACATTTAGGCATTTGGCAGAAGCTCTTATCCAGAGCGACTTACATTTGTATTTTATTACACATCTGAGCAGTTGAGGGTTAAGGGCCTTGCTCAAGAGCCCAACAGGGACAACTTGGCAGTTGTGGGATTTGAACCTGGGACCTTCTGCACCATAATCCAATGACTTAGCATCGGTCATTAATTCATCTTCAGTTGACACTGGTGAGGGTCATGATGGGTTCGGAGATGATCCTGGTGATGAACTCCAGTCCTATACATGTGTCTTTGCTTCTGGGGGCAATTAAGCATTGCTGGTTCTTCACCCAGTGCTGTGTTGTAGGGAAGGTGAAAGAAACCGGAGAACCCAGAGGACTGCCGTCTTACTTCAAGGACCCCGGAGCAGTGTGGCAGAATGCGAAGAATTAAAGAATTAAATAAATCCTACATGAAATGTTCATCCTTCATAGCAAACATTAAATAAGCAGATATTAGCTGTTATTTCGTCTTATTTTACAGTTAATTGATATTTATTCATATTTGCAGTATTAATTAGAAGTGCTTTAAAGCCTCCTTTAGAAACATGTCCTTGTGCAAGTACGAACTAGATCAGCATCTAAGAATAGCCTCAAGTTAGAACCCTGTCATATTCTTACTGTATTCATGGAGAGAAAAAAAAAAAACATTGCATATGTCTGTCTGAAAAATGTTTTTCATAAAGTCCAATTATGTATAAAATCTGCATCAGCACCAGAAATTAAAATTGGACAAATGACATACAATAGAGTAGAGTGACGTCCGGCGAGTCCAATTACAGGCAAACGTCATCGAATATTCTGACAACTTGCTGTGTGTGGTATATTGTGTGCAGTAGCAGCAGCGGTTTTCTGTATGATTTCTCAAATGACAGCACCGTCAAAATACTCTGTCATGTCTCGTCTTGTCTTGTCTTATCACTCTTGACCTTCCAGACCTACTGTAGGGCGATCAGAAGTGGAAGCAGCATGGAACTGCTATTCCTGGCAACTCCAAACCGATGACTGCTTGTGTGGCACTAAACGGGGCGTGATAGTGTGAAGAACAAAGGCACGTCAGCTGGACATGCACGTGCACGGCGCTCCTTAAGATGATGTGAGTTAGCTCAGTGGAAGGTTTCTTGCCTTGTGGAAGGCGGAGTACAATTCCCACCCAAAGCCCAAACCCCAACCACTGAATGCAGCGACTCAGGGCTGTGGCGACCAATGATGTAGATAACACTCTACTGGGCATGATAGGAATTAAACCTTTCACCAAAATTATGAATTAGCTTGTCAGGTTTCCATAACGGTCCAAATTTAAGTACAGTGGAACCTCGGATTGTGAGTAACGCGGTTTCCGAGTGTTCGGCAAGACGAGCAAAGATTTTTAATAAATTTTGACTTGACAACCGAGCAAGTATTGGTTTACGAGTGCCGAGTATCATGTATCACGCATGCGCTCTTGTTTTGACATGTTGTTTCGAGCGTCACGTGATCACAACTGAGCCAATGATGTTTCTCTCATTTGCGCTGTGGAATTGTGGGTAATCGTAACTCTGCACCTTCTTTTCAAAGGTAAAGTGATGGTTCATTTGTTTTTGTTTGTTTTTTACTTTACAACAGTGAGTCCGTTAGTATGCGCTCACGCGAGTGTCATTAGAGTGATTTTTTTTCCCGTTAAAACAGTGTTTCCGTTGTGTGTGTGTTTGTTTGTTGTGAAACTAAAAAAAGTGAGGTGGGGGGAGGGAGGAGGAGTTTTACTGTGTAAGACGAGGCGAGGGATGTGGCTAATTCCACACACACACATACACACACACACACAAATACACAGCGCCTGCGCGCACAAACGGAAACACTTATGTCAGGATTTATTTTTACTTTTTTAAAAGGTAAAGTGCAGGTTAATTTGTTTTATTTTTACTTCATATATTATATTATTTATTTTTGCAAACACGCTTCCGGAACGAATTATGCTCGTAATCCAAGGTTCCACTGTATTAAAAAAAAATAATAATGCAGGTTTGATCCCCTGGTGATGCTGTAACCTCTGGGAGACGGAGGTCTAGAGACAGCTGATTGGCCGAGCTCTCTCAGAGGGGAGGGATGAGAGGTACTTAGTGCTCTAACATTAATCACGGCTTTAAAGCCAATCAGAGGCATCTGGGAGCTCACGCAAGCGGAAGGAGCAGATAGCGCTGTCCTCCGAGTGAGTTACGTCGCCCCCAACATTGAGTGAGCGAGCAGTTTCGAAGAGATGTGGTCGGTTGGGCGACTTAAAGTCTTGAGCCCCCTAGTGACGGGGAGGAATTGGATACATTAGGGGGAAAATCTAAAATATATATATATACAGTATATACAGTATTTATTTATTTATTTATTTATTTATTTATTTTTGTTCATTTATGGTTATTGTAAAATGCAAGGTGATTAAATGAAAAGCACAAACCGCTCTAATAAAGCGAATGCTTTTTTCCCCCCGGACATTTTAGTGTCAATAATAATGATAATAATAATAATAAGAAGAAGAGTGCTCATCTTCCACATTTCTCCCTGGCTGTCAGTCTGACAGTGAACACTCTTCACAAATAGAACTCCATCCCCTCAGGTTACTGCTGACCTGAGCAGAAAAAAGTCACTTTAGAAAGATTGTAGTGTATATAAATCATGGCTGCATAATCCTTCAGTCATAAATCCACTGTACAACTGTATCACTTACAGTAGGTAGTCAGTCTTTCTGTTTTATATACAATTATACCTTAAATATGACTGAAATGTTATTATTTCTATTCTATTCAGACGATATTATTTGCTTCGTGTTATCTAGGACAGAGTGGAGCACATTTTATCACGATTGAGCAATTTGATCAGAATTTTATTTTATTTTATAATGGCTCAAGTCTAAACATGAGATGATCAGCGGTGGCAATTGTCTTTTTGCACATGATGTCGCGATGCCGGTCTCCCACGTTTTGCACATGATGTCGCGATGCCGGTCTCCCACGTTCTCATCTTAAACGACACTTTGTCTCCATAGTATTTGCTTCAAAGTCATTCTGAATCGCCTCTCAACCGTCTGTGTTGTGTTTCACGGCTAACGTGAGCTAACAAACCTAACGAGCTTCTAACACAAGGCTGAATCTCAAATCCCTCTCTAACCCCCGATCACTACTACAACCACAGATGTCACCCCCCTGTACATAGAGCTTTCCATTTAACGCTATTTGAGATTTAACCTCTGAACAGTTATTTAGCTATAAATTAAAATGTTTGAAATGTCAGTATTAGTTAACGTTACCTGCAGATCGTTTTATGAAGCGTAAAGCACCACATACTGTACAGTGTAACATAGCGTCGTCTCATTCGCAAGAGAATCACCGTAGACGCATCAGGAACCCAGGAGGCATCACATACAAATTTGTAGAGCATATGAGGTCATCACGTTATGAAGATAAATCAAACTTCGGCACATTAATATCCTTATTAATTTCTTCATCTATTAATAATATTAAAAAAGTAGATAAGGCCACTAAACATATAATTGCTTGATTTTTTTCCCCCACTCTCGGCTATTAATTAATTATGACACTTTTGCTCTTAATTTTCCTCTTAATTGTCCAATTCAAAGATGCACCGTCAAGCTAAATGAAAATGTTTTGCGTTTATCCATCTGAAATTTTAATCTATTAATCTATGTATGACTTGGCAAATATTAGACAAGTTTGTAGGTAATTAACATCAGCTCATCTTCTATATAAATAAAAGAAATGTTTTGTGTGTACTTGGGTCCGAAGTCGCTCTTTCAATGACATCTTTACGTTTCATACATCGGAGGACCTGAAAGCAGAACATTTTCTGTCTGTATGTCTGTCCAGCCAGATTTTGTCACGGCATCACGCAAAACTGGATTTAATGAAATTTAACGAAACTTTGCCAGTCCTCAGGTATCTGCCTGAAGTTAAACCTGCACTATAAATGAAATGAAAATGTTTAGTTGATGTGAGGTTATGAGCAGGTATGTGCCAGATTACAAACCGCAAGCTTGGACAGCATACTGCGCTCCTGTCAAACTGTGGGCGCGTCTTAAATCGACCCCCGAACAGAATTTATTGAAACTTTTGCAGTAATAAGGGTTAGATATCCGCCTGAAGTTTAATCTGCACCATAAGTGAAATCTAAACATTGAGTAAAAGTGATGTTATGAACAGTTATGCACCATATTTAATAATCTACTTTTTTTTTTTTTTTGGATTTTTCCCCGATTTTCTCCCTAATTTAGTCGTGTCCAATTCCTCCCCGTCACTAGGGGGCTCCCACATTAAGGCTACTACTACCACTCAGCTGGGAAAGCCGAAGACTATCACGTGTTTCCTCCGAACCACGTGACGCCAGCCGACCGCATCTTTTCGAACCGCTCGCTCGCGCACCGTTGGGGGCGGCGTAACACACTCGGAGGACGGCGCTATCCGCTCCATTGCGCGAGCTCACAGACGCCCTTGACTGGCTGTAGAGCCGCGATTAATGTGGGAGCACTAAGTACCTCTCATCCCTCCCCTCTGAGAGAGCTCGGCCAATCAGCTCTCTCTAGACCTCCGGCTGCGAGAGGTTACAGCATCACCCGGGATTCGAACCTGCGATAATAATCTACTTTATAAAATAATTTACAGTACTAATGCGCTACTGTCTCAATGTAAAGAAACACCTGCACCAATAGATATTAATTAGGAAATCTAAACTGAATATCTTTACTGGGATTAGTTCATATTTTCACCTTGGCTGAAGTAACAGCGCTGAAGTGGTATAAGGGAATTTTAACACGCTGGAGAAGATGCTCAGCCTTACAGAATGTGATTTCTGTGTATTAATAAGTTAGACAGAGAGTTCGGTCGTGCAGACAGACAGACAGACAGAGAGGCAGGCAGACAGACAGTTATGGACATTTCTCATCTGTCGACTCATGCACAGTTGCACGTACCCTGGGCACCCATGGTCAATGCACATTTACACACTTCCTGGACATTTCCATTTATTTCCATCTGTATATCCATTTTTATTTCCATTTAAATTTATTGCTATTTTTGCCTACATTTGTACAGAAAAGCTTTTTATATTTCTTATATATATATTTTGAAAATCTTTATATTCTGTTCTATTTTCTTATGTTTCTAAGCTAAACTTACCCTTATTTTATTCCACTATTTATTTCTTGTAATTTTTTTTTTTTTTAAGGTTACGGGCGGTCGTATAAGTATTTCACTGCATATCGTACTGTCTATAACGGTATATGTGAGAAATAAAATTTTCATTTGAATTTGATAACGATCATCAGATTATTATTATCTTTAACCTATGAGTATTTACTCTAGTTAGAAATGCACCAAAAGAATTTTACACTGTTTTTACACAATTTTAGGTGCTATTAAAATAAGTGTCAAATCGAAAATATGTTGATGCTAAGGATAATCAGACAATAATAATAATAATAATAATAATAATAATAATAATAATAATAAAACACGTTACATGACATTAGCTCAGGTTTATTATTTCTTCATCTTTTAGTTATAAACTGTCCTGGTGTCCCATTTCTTTTAAAAATCTGTAACATTACACAATAAAATCCTCCCAGCCTATGGTACAACACAGCAGCTCGCTCTTAAACAAACCCGGCTGTTAAAAAGCCATCAGCGCGTCCGTCCAAACAATTCACCCATGCACGAGTTTGCCAAGCTGTTCCATACCTGTTCTTCACCGCAAAAGCACTTAATCACTTATCAGGTGGACCATAACGACAGGCATCATGTGGGGATTATACAAGGGGAATATCAGCAGGATATTTATTAGTGCGCTGGTAAGTGAATCTGTATAGACTAAGCCAGACAATGAGTGCATTAAAAAGCCATTAGATACGCAGGGCAGAATCCATCTTCAAAACGGAGAGGCGAGGCTGCCGAGTCAGGAGGGGTGGGGTGGGGGGGATGGGGAGGGGGTAGACGAGCTAATTAGCCCCGGGGAATAGAGCCCCCTCCGGGGAGATAAGCAGCCTGACAGGTATTACATTAGAGGATTCTGGAAAAGGATGACAGAGGCTGCTAGGAAGTCACAGACGCAATTTATTATTATTATATAAAATAAAATAAAAGGAAATAATGAAAAAAAAAAGTAATATTGTATCAGATCAAATAACGCCTTAAGTATCCACTTCATTTATGCGTGCCGGCTGCTCACCCTTGCACTTTGAACAGAAGCAAATCACTGAATAAAGGAGCGGTGTTACAGCCGCGCGACTTACAAAATATTAAATAAATCACAAGATTGGGAATGCGTTCAGAAGGGGCGGGGTTTTCATTTTGTTTCCTGTCTGATGTCACAAAGGAAACTCTCGTCTTATTGAAGCACTTTCCACTGAAATATTTTGGTGGCATCCTTAATATGCTCAATTGATGTTATGTATATAGTGTGTAATGTTGTGTACATCAGACATATACAGTAATGACGGATTTTACTTTGTTAATGAACACGAAAAAAACGTTAGAATGCGGTGACTCCCTGAGAGTCCTGACAGCTTGAGAGGAGATCGATCAGCCAGATGAGGACGGGATCCTCTCAAGGTTTCTTCCTATCGCAATCTCAGGGACAATCTGAGCATTATGATTTATACACATTATTCCAACCGCTGGACATGTTCTGTCTGGACGCTGATGCTTTTCTGATAAATGAGATTCATTCATATAACAGTAATGATAATTATTTGACAGGCCAAACAGAAATGAAAGTGTGACGCAGCGTGACTTAGTGCAAAAAGGACAGGAAAGTACGTAGATGCGTGAAAGTTCCTGCAGAAAAATATTTTGTCCCGAAAGTCCGGCGATGATAAAAAGCAGTGATGTGAAGCGCCACCATGAGATCAAACATCTCGGCATCAGTCGGAGGTGAGGGCGTGTAAAACACCCGAACTGAGAGACAGCACGAGTCCTTTCAAATCCATTTACAGCCCAAAATGAAGATTCCATCATTGCTTAAAGAAGCTTAAGGGAACTTCAAACTGTCCACATGTTTAAGGTAGTTCTTGAAAATTTTGAAATATTATTAAAATGCCGTGGAAATTAGCTTGGCTTACTTTGTTAATAGACTTACAATGAGTGCATATACTATGGAGAGCGGAATCCTAATACACAAACATTTAATCGGCTGGACCTTTTTCAATTTCAATTCAGTCCCCTCGGGAAAGGTGTTTAATTTAATACGCAGTCCACTTTCACCGATGGTACAAAACGGTTTGCGGGAATTTCAGTCCTTAATGTATTGACTGATTGCAGTCACAAGCCATCACAGAAAAAAAAAAAACTGCCATGGTGATGAAGTGGAATATGTGAGGTACTGTACGATCACTCAGACATCCACATTCTTTAGTTTTGGCCCCGTAATGTATCATAAGTGTATAATATCATGTAGCCATGATGACGGTGCTTTGTGATTGGGTCTTGGCAAATTTTGAGAGAAAGTGTGTATTTAAGAAGCGACGTTTCCTCCTAATATCAGCGCTGAGAGTCAAAACATCAGATGAGGCAATTTCTCTGATGATGAAGCAGAGCCTGGCACTGTGAGGTTGATTGTTGTTGTGATTACAAAAACACATTACCGGCGTTTTTCAATTGCTTATTTATGGGAGTGTTCTTATTAGAACATGTAATGCCTGTTGATTGATTGGGTTCAGGTCTAGGACTCTCAGTCGCAGCCTACATTTAGCAATCAAGAACCTTCTCTTATGTTTGCACTTGAAAGCAATAGCAAGCTGGATGAAATGCGTTTAAGAAAGCAGACGCAGAGCTGTGAGAGATGATGAGGAGGAAACATTCACGCTGGAGAGCCACTGAGCCATGTGCTTCAGGGAGCTGAAAATTTCATCAGCTGAAAATTTCATCAGGACGCAGCCGCCTTCTCTCATCTCTCATGCAGAGAAGGAGAATTAATGAGTAATTTCATGATTCCAGCCCTGGCAGTCAAACAAAGAAGAAACAAAGAGACGGAAAAGTGAAATCAATATGAGCCGCGAGTCTCCACCCAGCACGGCACCGGAGACGTCTGCCAGAGCGCCAGCTTGGAAATCTGGAACGATTTAAGACTTTTTCCATTTTTTTTCCCCCTGCATATATAACATGCATTTAAAAAAATTATTTCCTCGAGTCTACAGTCAGACTAGGACGTGCGACCGGGGGCTTCCTCTCGAACAAAATCGTTATATATATTATATATATATATATACATATTCTCCCATCCACTTGGCATCAGAAGTCACAACTGCCTCTTCCACCAGAGCACATCGCTCATTAGGGTGGAAACAGTATGTGCAAACAAAGCTGAGCTCAAAGCAGTACACAGAGCGCTCTCTGAATTGCAAATGAGGGCTGCTGCTTCACCTGCTCGCTGTCGGGGCTCGCAGCGCCCCCCAATCATGCCGCTTTGACAGGCAGCTGCAGACTGCCATTAGGGAACCCAGGCAGGCTTCGTTTCATTCCACAGTGACCCTGAATTAACTCTTCCAACTGCCGGTTTTGAGGACACACACACACACACACACACACACACACACACACACACACACACACAATTTGGACTTTTGGAGATTAATCACATCTTCTGAGTTTCTGATCTACACTCACCTAGCTACAGTAGGATTGTTCAGCAAAGAGAATGTTTCCTCAAATCTATGCAGTTAGCCAGGACATGATACTGTACATAGACAAATCAACTCAACAGCTGCCTCAAATGAATCCTATTGTGCATTTGGTCCGAATTTGTTTTACCTTTACTCTTTTTCTCGAAGGTAGTCATTAAATTCAGGTCCTTAGACACGCATTAGCTATCCATTCCGTCCTCCCCCTTAAACAGCCCTCTGTTACTTATCTAAAGGAATCAGACCGACAGTATGCACAGAATTCCTGTTTTACCCCAATTCGGGACTGGGAGGACGTTTCCCAGACACGTGTGGAAAATATATCAAAAAACGTTCAGCCAAGTCACGAATTATGTTGGATCCAGGACGAACCCCATCGCTCGCTCATTAACCAGACATGTCAGATCAAAGAGTGAAAAAATCTATAAACTATTTTTTTTTTATTTAAAAAAAACAACAACTAAAAAACGTCAATCAAAAATAATTAACCTCTTTAAATACGGCCCATGGCTCTCTTCACTCCTTTTTCTTTTAACAAGAATTTGGCTTTTTCAAACCAATTCTGCGAGTACACAGACACACCAGTCTGCGAGGTTAAAGCCTTATCTCTCAAACAATCCATGCAGCAAAAGGTAGCACCAAGAGTTTCCCCAGTGATCAGTATCAAAAAAAAAATCAGGGGACTACCGCTGCCATTCAAGTTAAAGCAAGAGATCAGGTTACATTCTCTCTGTCTGTGAGTGTCAGAGGAGGGGGGTGCTGGAGTGCGGCCGATCCACGGCTCACAGGCAATACTAATGATTACATTTTGGAACAGTTGTGGACTAGGGAGGAATCTGACAATGCCTGATTTAAGCATTTTTCCTCACACATTTCATACTGATTTCTCCAATTTTTCTTTTGATTTGGTAAAACTGCTTTGCGACAATGACCATTGTTAAAAGTGCTATATACTGTAAATAAAATGTAATTAAATTGAGTAGGGGCGGCACGGTGGTGTAGTGGTTAGCACTGTCGCCCTGCACCTCCAGGGACTGGGTTAAATTCCCGTCTCTGTGTGCATGGAGTTTGCATGTTCTCCCCCGTGCTTGGTGGGTTTCCTCAGGGTACTTCGGTTTCCTCCCACAGTCCAAAGACCAGCAGATTAGGCTAATTGGCGTTCCCAAATTGCCCATAGAGTGTGTGTGTGGGTGAGCCCTGCGGTGGATTGGCATCCTGTCCAGGGTGTACCCCGCCTTGTGCCCCAAGTCTCCTGGGATTGGCTCCAGGCCCTCCACGTCCTAGACAATGAGTGAGTGAGAGAGTAAATTGAGTAGTTTGCATCGTTTTGCCCGTGAAAAGTGGTGCACCAATGCGCCCATACTTCACAATTTTTTTCAAGAAATTGTCTCTTTTTCTCATTTACTGTTAGTGCAAGAACAAGAAGAACAAAAGATAATCACTGTGATGAGCTGAAAAGTATCTGGGAATGCAGAAGGCACCAAACCTTGAGGTGGATGAGCTGGAACAGCAGTCTGGACCCTGAGGCTTTGGAAGGCACAAGATCATTCAAACTAGACAGCTTGGAAATGAGTAAAAGCAAAAATAAATAAATAAATAAATAAATAATGCAAAATTAAGAAGGTGTTCCGCATAAACTGACCAATGAGTGTACCTGAATGAGAACATGTTTAGACAATGTGACTTGAAGAATCCCAAAGCAGACTTGATTTTTTTCGTCCTTGCTTTTGGCGAACAGGCAAATCACTTTTGAGCCCATGAAACAAAAAAGGGAAAAGGCTGTTAAGGCGACCCACAGAAGACAGGAAATAAGCTGCATGCCACTTGAGCCATGCAATCCATTAGGAGGGGAGGTGGAGGTCTGGCGTGGATTAAACGCCGGCCATCTTTAAACCCTTTTGACTGATCCTCTTGGTAGAAATTGTGTAATCTCTTTGAAATGCAGATTAGGTCGATTTCATTAAATTCTCCTTCAGATACACATCCCTAATTGCGTGCACCTATTTACTTGGACATATAATAGCCTTTTTTATTCATCCGTCATGTTTTTGAACTAACGGACACGAATGTAGCTTGAATATTTCTCTTTTTTTTTTTTTCCATGTAGTGCTGCAACCCTTAGAAAAGCCTCCTGTGGTTTTATGGATATAAAGGTGGAAAGCTCAGCCTCTCTAAACACAGATATAAAGTATTAACCTTTGTAGGATTCAGAATTTCTCTAGGTAGTACTACAACCCTTGGTAAAAAAAAAATGATGGAATCACAACACTTGGAAGATGTTCAGAAAGGGGTTTTTACTTCAGAGGGAGAAGAAAGGCTGCTGAGGGGAACAAGTGGTCTGGTTTTAAAGCTTTAACACGACTTTAGATTTCTGCAACGTTATAAGTAACTACTGAAAGCGTGACGGGAATAAAAAAAGGATTGTTCAGTAATAATATTTAAACGCTAATAATATAGCGTTGGATCGCAGTGCATTCTGGGTAAGTCGTGTTCCTGATGCCTAAAGCCATGTTCGCATCCTCCATCAGGCTTCCAGTGGGTCATTTAAGAAAGTTCACAGCTAATAAAGCGTTTAATTGGCCATGAAGAAAGCAATGGGGATTTAACCAAAGCGTAATGGCAAGGGGAAGATGACGAGGGCGCGATCGGAACGCCGTGAAACACCGCAGGCCTTTGTTGTTTACTAATTTTCCTTCCAAACTCGAAAGCAAAAAAAAATAAAAAAAAATTTTTTTTATATATAGGAATATAGTTTTCTTCTGTCGTGCAGAAAAGCAATCAGGAACTTGACAACGAGACCATGTAAAACAATCACAAATATTTATTTACAATAAAACTAATCCAAACATCATTCGACGTTATGTAGATGAGCCTTCTCAAAGACGCAATATTAAATATATACTTTATACCCCTTCAGGTTTATTGCATAAGCCACTACAGGAGCGGGCACGAATTGGAATTTTACGCATTTCTGCAATAAAATGTACCGATGCATAGAAAACATGGATGAAGGAAACGAGGCGAAGCCGCTCTAACAGCTTGTCCACTCAACACGTTATATTCTTCCCTATTTCACACTTGAGCACATAAAATTACTGGTAATTTGTGTGCGCACACTCACACGTAGCGTGTCTACACACATATATATATATACTGTACGCTCGGGAGATTTTTCCAACACCAGTTTGTAATTAATATTTGGCAGATTTACAATATTAATAAGAACAAGTCCTTATTGCAACAGCTCACAAATTTTACTGTACAGTAAGTACGGCCACATGATATACTGTACTATATTTCGTCAGACTTTCCGAACATCTCGCTTCGGAAGATCTCCCTGTCAAGTTCATCCAGAAGCATAACATAATCCCACACTTAACAGTCACTCGTCAGTTACAGATAATCCTTAGATATCATCATAATCCCCTGGTGCAAAGAAAAGAGAAAGGAAAACAAACATATTTACCAGATTTATGTGTTAGAGAGTGTGTGTGAGCGAGAGATACACAACTTAGGAAGATCTCAAAACAAGGCATGAATCAGGAAACAAAGAAAAAAAAAAAAAGATTAAAGGCGGAATTCACAACCTCCACGCAGCAGCAGCTGATCAGGAAAAAATATGGTAAAGTTTTCCTTATAATAATAATAATAATAATAATAATAATAATAATAAGGCAAGCGTTTCCTATAGAGAACACTGTACTGTATTTGCAAAAGCTTCGAGAAAGCTAAATAGTGTTGCGAGATGTCTACAACCTGGTGGCTTTCAAAGAATAAAACTTTTAACATTTCATTAAAATCAATCTAAAATCTGATGATTATGGAAATCTCTTCGCGTCATAATTTATGTCTGAGCTTTAGCTTTATGATTGGCCTCGATTGAGCAAAAGGCCACGGTGATGGATGGGATTTAATAGTTCAGAGTGGAAATGAGGATGCCTGCAGACTTCACTCTTCCTTTTGACATCCTTGGATCCTTAATTTAAAGCGCCTATCGAATTAAATAACCGTAATAACGTATCCTATGCTCGTCTTTCGGCTACGTCTGAAACTATCTAGTCTGAAGGGATGCAGATTTCCCCCCCGAGCGCATGATCCGGAGCACGTGTCCATCTACGTCGTGGTCTCTGAAAGCCTGGTTTCGCCATCTCGGTCGGCAACGAAGGTCTGCCGGAGATCCTTGTCCCCCTCCTCCTCCTCCTCCTCTCCTACTTCTTCGACGGTCCGGCTCAGGTGTCTGCTGGAGGAAGGAAAACGAAAGACAAAAGACACACTTAGCCGAGTTGCAAAACGAGCATTTAAGCGTGACCTTTGTGCTCTTTGCTTGAGGTTAAGCGCAGTTTCGTCTCGCAGTCTACAAGCACCGAGTTTGTGCAGGGATTCCCTTCAAATGGAGAAAAAGGGTCGCACTTCGAATCACAATTACTGTACTCATATACAGTATACTCATCAATTATTTTTAGTTGATCTTTTTTTTTACTCTTCCTAAATCTGAATAAAAAAAAATATATATATATATATATATAATCAACAGGGAAATGACCGTGTATACGATGGAGGTTTTGGTAAATTACCTTCTCCAGAGCTGTGTTGTTTTGCTGCAGTTGAGTCATTTATCACACCGGCCTTTCACTGGGAATTAGTATGTACACTCGCACCCACAGAGCTCTCTTAAATAAACCGCTTTCGCAGGAAGAAGCGAATAATTAGACGATAACCCCAGGCTTCATGAGGGGACTAAAAAGAACCCACGAAGCAAACCGTGCTCGTCAACTCGAAGCGAAAGCAGCACAGGTCATTAATTTCAATTTCCTCTTAAAGTTAAACTTTAAATACTGTTAACATTTCATAGCACAAACTCAGCATGGCGACCGGTCTCGAGCTCTACAGGCATGCCGTGTTATGATTAGTTGTTAAAGCAGTGTGAGAACTATCCTATAGTCTGTCAGTACGCCTGTTGTTGCTGATGTTGTTGTTGTTGTTGATGGTGGCTAATGTGTTAGTTTAACACCATGCTGCTCATCCAGTCACCTGTTGCACGTCCTGAATCTAATCACTATCAGGTCTGTACAGATACTTCATCACCAGGTTGTCCACCTTCTTTTTCTTCTTCCTCTCTTCTTTCTTGCTCAGGGGTCGATCTTCTGCATCCAGCCCCGCGTCCTCGTCAGGTCCAGGTGCGCCTCGGCCCGGGCCCTTCTTTATGCTGTTGGAACTCCGATAGGACACGCCGGAGCTGGAGCTGGACGACGACTCGGATGAATCGGATTCAGACGATTCTGATTCGCTTTCCTTCTTCTTCTTTCCTTTCCGGGACTCCTTTTTGCCTTTCTTCTTGGAGCTCTTTCTGCGCTCATCAGCTGACGAGCTTTCCGATCGTGAGCCTCTGTTCTTCTTCTTGGCTTTGCGGCTGCTGCTTCTGCTGCGAGAGCTGAAGCTGCTGGAAGAGCGGGTGTAGTCCAGTGCTGAACCAGATGCTGAACGTTGAAGTCTAGATGTGTTCAGGCGCAGATCGATATCGTCATCATCGTCATCATCACCACCAGCCTTCAGCGAGCTCTTCAAACTGCGTATGCTCTTCCTGTCATCCTCCTCTTCCCCTGGTCCTCCCTTCTCTTCATCCGTGTCCTCCAGACTGCGGCGTTTGAACTTAATGGGCTTAAAACTGAGAACTTCATTGATAGCTTTTTCCAGATCGGGGTCCAGGTAGTTGCGGTGCGTGACGGGTTTGACATCTGTTTCATCGAGTGCTTCATCCCCAGCAGCGCGGCTTTGGGCAGGGCTGGAATGGCTCCGGGCTAGAGAGCGAGGACTATAGGGTGAAAGTCCACCTTCACTAAAGGCCACGCTCATAGTATCATCCTTGTCTGTCAGGTTAACACCGAATTCGCTAAGCCTGCTGCTGCGTGCCAGCGAGGTCCGCGAGCTGACGCTGATGCTCCCAGGGCTCCGTCCTCCTGAGCGACGGCTTAAGCCGGGACTCACTGCAGACCCACACTCACTTCGGCCGTCATCCATCCATGACATGCTTCGCCGCACACTGTAGCCACTTACTACGGAGTTAGCATCGTCGTCCTGGTCCAGTCCGCGGCGCAAAGATGTCCTGCTGGGTGCCACTGAAGACACGACAGACTCCTTGTCAAACTCTTGGTTATTCTTGGTCCAGCGCCTTTCCAGTCCTTTCCTGGCTCTGCTGGTGGCTTCAGAATAAGCCTGAGAGATGACCGAGCCCCGGTCATCCAGGTCATCTCCGGTTTTCTCATTGGACTTGTTCTTGGCTTTGCGGAGTGACGAGCGGTCTGGGGTGTCTGGTTGCTCTTTAAGGGTACTGAAAAGAGAGCTCTCGTCCCCGGTGCCTCCGATGGAGTCCTTCAGGTTGGACCGCTTCCTGTAGCTAAGCGTGCTCATCACAGACACCGATCTACTCAGCTCAGTGTCTTTGGTGTCTTTATACCCTTCTTTCACATCCTGACCTTCTTTACCTTCCTTCCCTTCTTTTATGTCTTTTACATCAGCATTGGCTGCATTAGGATATTTTTGGCTTTTATGATGGACAGATGGAGACAGACAGGGTAGAGTAGGAGACAAAGATCAGAGACAAATCACCACAGTACTGAGTCAGGTTGAAAATGGAAAAACTGTAAAGGTCACAAGGAATCTTGTAAACATCTCACCACTGGTGAGAAAACAGCTCTCCTTTTAGGAAACTTCTGTGAAACAACCCATACCACACTAAAGAGCTGTTGGTAGTACAAACCTAAAACTTTACCCAAGGAGCCTGACCCCATGATTTTAGGAAAACGTCGGTGTATACTGACCTGGGGGTCTTCAGGTTGCCATCATCTGACAGGGTCTTGGTAGAGCCCTTGTTTTTCGAGAGCCAGGACTTCACCCCGTCCACGCGGTCCTCCACCTCGGAGTCCACATCGGAGTCCTCTCCACTGTGAGAGTCACAAGTTTCAATGAGTGAATGCAACAAGACGATGAGTTTGGTGTTATTTGGCTGTGAGAGGTAGCAGCGATATAAAAAAATAAAAAAAAAAACAATGTCAGAGAGCTTGGAGATGTCAAGAATATACTTCAAACCATGCAAACTTTACTCGTGTGTGGATTAGTGAGTCGGCAAGCAGGTGGACGTTTCAAAATCAACCCATTCGATCTCGCTTGGTATGAAATCCAACTTGAAATGAGCGATTGATTTAGAGTCAAATGATGATAAAGCCTGTAATTATAGCCAAACGTTTGACTACTTCTTTTGCGCAAACATCTTCACCGCGGGAGAACGAAAGAGAATGACAATGCCGGTGCTGGACTTGACTGCATTAACAACTTCCTCTGTTAGATCGGCTGCATAATTGAAAACATTTGCATAATAAAGTCCGCTGGTGACTGTGATGCATGAAACAGGAGGCAACACAATGCCACGGGGCTTTGAATATTTTAAAATATCCAAAGCAAATGGTCCTGGCCATAAATATGAATGTACCTGCGTGCTTCCCTCCCGGCTCTTCAGATGTGAAGCGAGTTAGGATGGGAATCCGTCAAGCGAAACGGGTCCAGCTTCTGAACAGAATGCAAATTACCTCTTGAAGGCACAATTAACTATGTTAATGGTTATGTTAATGCCTGTCTGTTTCCCTGCCTGTCCGTTCCTAACGATTGTTACCGAAGCTCGGGTACCTCGGCCCAGTCGATAACTGGCAGAAAACCCGTTGCGAAACGAAGCGAGAGAAACATGTCGGACAAGTCATCTCGATCCATACTGCTTTCCGCACCGCTGACATATTGACGGGCGTTAAAACCGCGGTAAACAGCCAGATGACTCAAGAATTTCAGTATGTTGTAAATAAGGGATGCAGTGGTAGCATTTTCCAGTGTCTCGAATCTCGGATGGTGCAGGTCTTGCCTACATTATTTCGGGCGTGTGAAATAATTCTTCGGTAACACAAGCACATGGAGAACATTTCACATTTCACAGTAATAAAAGTCATCCCTCGTCGCCGTTTTTGCTGCCTGAGGATTTGGATTTGACACCAAACTACTGGGTCTGTACACATTCTCTCCTCTCACAATGTGGTCAAACAGGGAAATGATCATGTTTCCTGCCAACACTTGCGCTTGGCTGGCACACAGCCTCGATATCACAACAAAGAAAAAAGATTAAAGATTAAAGTTGCTCGGTGTGTGTAAACACCTGGTTAACGCTATACTCTCACACTCGCTCAAATTCACCTCTCAGGTTCCTTTGTATGCATGCTGCGGTCATGATGCGCCAAATCCTGCATGCGACAGCATATAGACTTCGGTGCTCAAATATTTACACCACGAACGGTAAAGCGAGTGTCCTAATAAAGCTCGGCGTTGTTGTCTGGTCAGGATCGTGCTCGGGCGAATGGGATCTCCTCGTCTGTACCGTTTCGACAGAATGACATTTACTCGGCAGGTCTGCGTGCGCATGTGAACAATTTGTTCTATGTACATTATCTCCGCGAGCTCGCTTTTTTCGTTCCTATTGCATGGCTAGACTTCTTCCTCACATTATTAACAGGACCTGTGAAGCATTGCACCACTGTTCTGTCAGTTTCAGCCTGTTCTTACACAATTCAGCTAGAGTTTTATGTCCTATTTAGGGAACATAAAAATGTTTGATTTAAATAATATCGAAACAAATGAAAGAATTCAGCGTTGCCACGAGGTGTCAGAGACAGATTTGTGCTATCTTAGACCTCTTATGGACACATGGACATGACACAACCTAACTATTTATATAATAGCTCCAAAATCTGCATCGCATGTTTCAGACCACTGGCATGGAACGGAGCTCCTCGGGCTGTGAATCCAGAGCACAAACACACACACACACACACACACACACACACACACACACACAGCCACTTCAGTTTCTGGACATTAATCAGTTGTGACAACGTAGTCCTATTGGTTACATATCTCCGTTCCACCCAATTAGATTTATCATTAAAGCTCCTGTAGAAATTCCCCAAACCACTCGACATTATTTGTACTGCTCAGTCATCCGCGGCCCAACTCCCACACCGCATTATCCTCACACACGCAGTACATTAATCAAACTGCGCAGCTTAAATACGCATTACAGACTCGTAACAACATTTCTAGTTAATGATTCACCGTAAGCTCCGCTCAAGGAACAGATTTTTTTATTTTTTTTTTCCTTTAGTGTGCCATGAGAGCAAAAGCCTCGAGCTTCTTCGAGCAAAACTCTGACGTGTTCATGCGTCTAAAGGTTTTATTTAAATTGATCTCTAACACTGACTCGTGCATAAAGATACACACCGATGCGAAGGAGAATTTGTCGCACAAGCCTACACTGACCCGCCAGTGCGAACCGCTTCATCTGGTTATTTTTATTTTTTATCAGCGTTCAGGAATCAAGAAGTTGTTAAATGCAATGAGGCATACACACGCCGGCTGAACGGACAGGAAGCAGACGTGGGGCGTTGCATGCACGTGAGTCTTGTGATGATGCCATCTCTTAACATGCACATTATTTCTTTTCATGCTCGGGATGCCATGTGCAGTAATAACGGGAGACGGAGATCACACAGGCGCGTTTCAGGTTCTCACTTTTTGTTCTTCCTTTTCTGATACTTTGTCACCATGTCTTGCAAACTGTCTCACACACACAGATAAAAAAGGAAAGATGAGACCATGAAAATATGAGCGTAAAGTCCTGGAAGAGAAGACGATCATTCATTGTTTTGTAGCGAAACATATGAACAGGATTGTAACCATCAGCAAACTGTACAAAGGTCAAGAACATACAGTACAGTACATAGGAGTGTGTTTATGTGCGCTTGCAGAAAAGAAACTCAAATGCTGCTCTTATGCTGTACGGTGTCGTTCGGGCTTCTCAGAAGGATGTTAGACAAGAGGAAGCGAAAAAAAAAATAAAAAATCTAAACAATAAACACAAACAAGTGGTATGCTCCAGGGACGGCATTACACCGCGAAAAAAGGAGGAAGAATATTAAAGATTATACAGAAACTTGGCTGAATATAATGTCAAACATGACATCAGGTGATAAAATATGAGATGAGAGAAAAATGTGAGACCTGTAGCAGGACGCGTACCTATTGATGAGGTCATCGTTGTCGTCGCTCTCCATCTCGTCCTCAATGGCGGCTTGCAGGTCGCCGATCCTCTTAAAGGCCAGCTTGAGGTCGGCCTGCAGGCTCTGATTGGCTGCTTCCAGGCTCTCGATGTCCATTTCCTGATGGAACAGGAAGTCAGTCACGATTTCAGTATATATATAGCTGAAAAGGGTTCATTTAATGTTTTTTGTTTTTTGCACCATACTTAGTAAAACACTAGAGGCCTCAACTATACCATGTCCAAAGACCAGTGTTGGGTGTTACAAAGTAGCGCGTTAATAGTACTCGGGTTAATTTTTCGATGAAACGAGTAATCTAACGCGTTCGGTCCGCCATTTAAGTACTAAAGTACTTAGTTACTTTTTCAAAAATATAATCCGTTATTCAGACAATTTATGTAATTCGTGAGGTAGACAGCAGTCATTCCCAATTCCCAACTAATGTGTGTGTGTGTGTGTGCTTTACTGTTATTACTGCTGTTATACCCCTATCTCACCTGTGGGGTTTGACTATGCGAGGACCGACATGCAGAAAGATGGAAACCTGATCACAGCGCCGAAACTGGCGGTGAATCATGATGAACCGTACTTACGGCCAGCGCGCGAAACCGTGTAGGTGTGATAGAGGTATTAGTAGTTAATGGGCCAAGTGATGATGGTAGAATAATTATAAAGGTCCTGATTAAAACAACATTCATAAGGAATCACAAAGGAGTTTTCATTGTCTGCAATGGAAAAGTACTCGAACTAGTTACTTTTATCAGAAAAGTATCTCATCATTTTGTGATGTAATTAGTTACTTTAAAAAGTAACGTCCCCCCAGCACTGCCAAAGACATTTGTTTCTCATTATTCTGATAAAGCTTCCAGCTTAAAAATCTATCCGATTGTTTCTCGCGTACCAGTTCATGCTTTTTGCGACTGGCCTCCGTTTCCTTCTTGGCCAGCTCGGTCATCTCCTCCTTGATGTCGCGCATCTGCCGCTGCATGCGCTTGTTCTGCTCCTTCTCGCGGTTCTCGCCGGCTGAGCGCTGGTCCCTCTCCTCAGTCATCTTCTCCAGGTTCTCCTTCAGCCGTGTCACGAGGGCCTGCACGTGAGGTCGATACAAGGCAGACGTGCAGTATTGTGTATTACAGATAAACAGTGGATGGAGGAATGTACTGATTTAAAGGTAGAAAGATGAGAAAGTCTAATATGCACAAGTCTATTAGTGTAATATACTGTACATACACTATTATACTGTAAATATTCCTTACTCGCAAAATCCAAGAAAGCGAGTTGGTCTTAGAAGACACTAGAAGTTTGACGTTCATGCTATTGAATAAAAGGCTAGGGTCTGAGTGTGCTCCTGTAAAGGGGGCTGATTTATTTCACTCAGCCGCTCGCCCGATGACTTTTGGACGGCCTACCAACCCGTCCGCCCACGCACGTTCTCCATCCCTCGCTCTCTCACCTCCAGGCGTTTGATCTGGGTGCGCTCGTACTCCAGCTTGGTCTCCAGCTCGCGAATCTTGGCTTCTTGCCTGCTGACCAGAGACTTCTCTACCATTGACTGTTCCTGGAACTCCAGTTGGCTCTGCAAAGACTGGATCTGTGTGGAAAAACAACATGCTCTTCATTTCAAGGGTCATCAGCCACACACACATCCACTTTGCTTTCGCAAATATCTATGGTGCTTATTTTAATCTAGTGATCTTTTCCGAACTTATCATATCTTAAGGGGATATCCCAGTGGGTGTTTTTATTTATTTATTTATTTAATTTTTTAAATATAACTTTACATCATATCTTAAGGCGAGTGTTTTTTTTTTGTTTTTTGTTTTTTTAACATTATTGTTTTTCTGGACTGAAAAAAACAACAACATTGTTGGGACAGTTGCTGACTTTGAACTAGGCATTGGCGTGTTAACTGTCCATTCTGCCCTGTGCAGATTTATGTGCCTAAATTATGTATAAATCATCGGCCCTCTATCACAGTATTTATTTATTTATTTTTGGTTGCAGGGTCTCTCAAAATCAATTACTGAAGTTATTCTGCCAGATTACCTTTATGCTATGATGAATATGGCATATAGATGGGCGTGGTCTATTCCAGGGTAACTGACCCCCCCCCCCCCCCACACACACCTCCCCCACCCCCCATTGATCAGAATATAAATGCTTCGGCAACATTCTACAAAAACACTGCGATGGTCTTTCCTTCACATTTTCCCCCCCAAAATTTGGACGCAGATGATAAACGCGATAAACGCGCAGTGCCAACCTCTGAACGCTTGATCCTGAGCCTTTCGCTTTCTGCCATGCGTCGCTGCCTGAACTGTGCAGAGTCGCGCGTAACCTGACCATGTTTTTTCGACTGAGGTCAATAGTAGCGTCATTGACATTTACTGTATCTCGAGCGCCTACATCACGAGGCAGCAGTACAGCATGAGCACTGTTGCAACACGAAGCCCATCTTCACATTGAGAGCAGGACACCATTTCCCTGCTTCGGATGTCTGTTTTGAATTATTATGAAAAATGATATTATAATGTTTGTATTTGGCCAAAACATGATATCGGGGCTACAAGGTGTCTCACCTACAGTAGGTGTAGTGTCCGTAACTTTTTTGATCTTAATTGTCATTCAGATGAAACTTGGCCAAGTTAGATTTCACATGGAAAGACATAAACCTGAAAAGTTTATTGTTCAACAGTGAAATGCTAAACTGTTAAGATATTGCAACATGAATTGGACGTGGTTACGGACACTACAGATTCTTTTGGGGGAAAAATCCTAATGCCTTAATTCAAGCAACATCTTTTACAGCTCATATGCTTCTAGAAGCTTACACCAATTTAGTATCGATACATTTCTCATAAAGAAATATGAATAAATATCATTTCAAATGATGACTCTTTGAAACGAGACATTTTTGGAGCTCATATAAAATCGTCTCTTCAAAACCTCTCAAGTTAGCATCTCGTATTTTTTAGGGAAGCGAGATTGGTCATAAACTTCATAAAAAAATAAAAACTGCAGATTTGCTGATCAATTCATCTGATTCTGTTCCAGATTTCTGCATTTTCTAGTGTTTTTTTATTTTATTTTTTAAATCAGTCTTCTTCCAACTTATGCCGAAAGCGTTTGAGTCCAAAATAGCGACTGAGAAATGAAAAGCGCGAGTCAATAACCATGAACAAATCTGTACATTTTGAGTTTGCTTATTTAATACAATCTGCTCTTAAGCTCTTAACCCGAAGCAATTTCAACATTCTTGGAGAGCCGTTATCACGCGTAAGCCCCTTCTGTGCACCCGGCGCGCGCGTCCTTTAATTAGGAGCTTTGCATCAGAAAAACGTACAGGATTGTCGAGCTCCCAGTTTGCTGTCATTAACGGAAGCAAAGCCATCCAGAGAGCAGCTAATCACTGAACTAGATTTAGATAAGGATCTGAGAAGATCTAAGCTCTTTAGGGCTATCAGAATGTCTGCGCTGCCACCGAGACCCCGAGCGAGGCTTGCTTTTTCTTCTTCTTTCTTTTTTTTTTTTCTTCGCGCGTGACGTTTGCTGTTTGATCCACGCTATCTGGATCGCTGCTGTGATTCCATTCGTTCAAGTCATGTTGCTGTACCTTATCTTGAATCTCCTGCTTCTCCTTTGTGGTTTCCTCCAGCTGAGCCTGCAGGTCGCTGATCTGAGCCAAGTCTCTTGTTGACTACAATACAAAAAAAAAACAAAAAAAACAAACAAAACAAAACAAAAACACACACACACATACACATAAAGTGTCATTTTATTCTGCAAAGCTCTCCTTAAAGCCTGACCATGTGGAAAGCGAGAAAGCAGACGGTGAGGAACCTGGGCCACAGCTGCCTTGTGCTTCTTCATCAGCTCGTTCATGTCCTCCTGGTCCTCCTCCAGACGCGACTGCAGGTCGTTCTTCTCTCTCTGCAGTCTGCTGATCTGTTCCTCCAGCTGAGATACACACCAAGAGAAAGACGCTTAAATCTCATCCACTCTTAAGAACAATATCTTTGAGGTGATTTGATTTGTAAAGCTGGAATTTATAAACAGTTCAGTTTTTTTTTCTCTCTCTCTCTCTAGATCTGAACGAAAGAACCCTGTTGTGCTTTGTGCCTCTGGAGGAATCCTTTAAAGTCAACCAAAACTCTAAAAAAAAAAAAAAAAAAAAAAAAATTGGCAGTTTATTTTACATGCACTCCTCACACATAATACTCACACACACACACACACACACACACACACATATAACACAAGCACATTTCAAATTAGATAGACCATCCCAATAGACCAAAAGGCAGGAGGAGTAATTAAGTATGCCAATTAGCAGCTGTAAGCAGACTGGCACGTCCTCCCGCAGGAGCACAACTGTCATTTAAGTGCCGTTATTACAGACACCACTCCAGAGCCGTGGAGGAAAATGAAAGTCAGAAAGGCTGCAATATCAAGAGTATTGTCATAATCATAATCATAATACTAATTAGTCTGGAATATGGAGTAAACATACAGTACAGTATCCCAAACCTCCATTTGTGGCTTATCTTATCTTAAAATGGCGTTTCATTTACAAACAAGAACGCAGAAAAACTTTCACATGATCATACAGCACAAATTCTCGCTCTATAATCGGATTGATTTTCTCGAACACCATCTTTGACTGAAATTCAGATCGCGTTATAGATAAATATTATATTAATATACTCGTTCTAATACGCGAGGGTTTCTATGGCAACGCCTTTTGTAGAAGTCGGAGGCTGTATAGAAGTTCTACGTTTTCCATCATTCTATTTCTTATTAACTTGAACATAAAATAATGTTTCAAATCATTAAAACGTAACCGTAAATGTATTAAAAAAAAAAAAACACATGAAAAAAAAATGAAACACATGGCTGGCATATTGCTGTACTCTAAGAGGAAAATAGCACTTCAGGATAGCGTGTTCTGGAAACATAATCAGTCATTAAAAATCGGTATTATTTTCCTGCAGCAGAACGCCCCTGAAGTGTGTTATTACTGTGCAAATAGGGTAGATACTGTATTAATCCTTTACTTTAACAGTATCACACGAGGGTGCAGCCGGAGTGCCCAAAACATCACTGCCGTGCTGATATTCAGCACAACAGCACTCCCTGGCGTGCGATATCGCTTTTATACCACAGTTCCACAAACACCATTTATTATCAACAGATTATGATTTGTTTGTTTGTTTAACCAGTTACTTTGCTCCACCAACACACCTCCTTCCCTGATTGGGGGAAAATAACAACCTGAGACTGGTTGGAGACTAAACCGCGGGTGTCGTGGACAGTCCTGTAAATCCTTTGTTCCACAAACTAAGTAGTGCCCTTGCTCAGGGGTTAGAAAGGGATTTGGGATACAGCCTTGGTCTAGAAGCTAGTTAATAAAAACTAGCTTCAAATAAAACAATAAAAACAATAAAAACTAATTCAGTTGTTCACGATTTAGAAGCAATTGTTACGTAGGCAAAATGAAAAAAGGCAAAAAAAAAAAAGGCAAAAAAAAATGGAAGAAAGAAAGAGGGCTGTACTGTACGTCTTGACCTTCTTTTCAAACAGATCACATGGCCACATCGACCTATTTCAGCAGAATTGAAAAGAAAATTATTGTTTATTTAAATTTTTTTAAATAAAATGTTATTCATTTATTTTATATATATATATATATATATATATATATATATATATATAAAAAAATTTTTTTTTTAGAAACATATACTTGTCTGAAACAGATTAGAAGACGCTCAATTGAAATCTTTCCCAAAAAGGTCCAGTGGAAATGTGACTGAGATGAGAGTTTTTATTTCAGGAATGCGATTTAGACTCTAGAAATCCTGCGAGCGAATTCCATGTGGTCAGAAATGAAGCTCACGGGCGCAGGCGAGTCGTCGGATATGAAGTCCACGGGTTAAAGAGTGACCGTGTTCATTACCACAACTAATGATTTTATCATAATGTTTTTATTGCATATACATTTCCAAGTTGCAGTGGTTTAAATTAGAGCTACAGTACAGTATTATGGAATTCAGGTTTAAATCTTAACCCAGATAAATGTCCTATTTGCACAGGATTAGTATTACCTGGGGACCTCGAGTGATTTAGAAGCAAGCACCACCCCAAAAAAACAAAAAACAAAATCACACACACACACACACACACACACACACACACACACACACACACACACACACCTCTGAGATTGAGGAAGTGGCACATTCGCACAGGATAAACAAAACCTGCGATTTTACTCGAATTTACTGTCTCATCTCCAGGATATGATGTTTTTCATACAAATAAATATTACATTTAGGTTATATTACATATTATATTCTATATTTATATCACATATTACAAAGAAAAGTAAATTTCATGCCATTTTTCACTTTCTGCACATCGTATTGTTGTATGGTGTGTAGTGATGTGACCCAGCACCCAAAATACTTTCACTCCAACGCAGCCTCCATTCTGCGCGGAAACCGTGCCAAATACTGGCCCAATCACAGACATGCGGATTCGCACGGAACTAATATGATCACAGGACCTCGTTGTTCGGCGAAATATGGTGAGTAATTTGCGGGGAGAATTTTTACTTTATTTTTATTAATACTTCGTTTTAATTTTTACTTTACATGACCGATTCGCATGGGTTTAAGATCACAGACAACCTCCGCATTTATTACAAATCACACGCAGTCCCCAGTTAATACTAATCCCGTGCGAATAGGACGAAAAGTATGAATATTTGGAATACTTAACATATACAGTACAGCCATCGTACTGTAGGTCACCTGCGGCACGCTGATCACATGGCACCCATGATGCCGAGTGATATGTACAGTATAGGGAAACGTCCCAGTGCTGTTACCGTCTATTATCGCCACTCGTGGAACGCCCCTCGTCCAATCACATTACTCAGCTGGAACTGACTGTTGTACTGTATAATTGGATAATAGAATAAAATTTTTAAAGGAAGTCTACATGTACTTTTTCATCTGAAAGGTACAAATTGGGCATGTTTGTGATTGGCTGGAAGAAAAATCACTTTAATTGGTTGATTCGCGTCTGTCAGTTTAATGAACTGCATATTTATTTGTAATTATTAAATTTCCTTTATATATAAACACTTATATATATAAAACACTATTTGTACTTAATGCCACATGTTTACGTTAACTTGAGAAATTCATAGCTGTCATCTCGGTATTGTTTCCGAGGTTCTGTGCATCAGATATAGTAACAGTGTGACGTCACATCTTTTACATACTGTAGTTCCTTCAATAGGAATCCGAGCGCAGGAATACATTGTTCTTCAGAAATTGACAGACAACGTATAATTATCTCTATAGTTTCCTCTTTAGAGCTTTACACATCCAAATATAGGATTAATTGGTCTTTTATACCAGCTGCTCGTGCTTCTGTGGCGTTCTGATTGCACAACGAGAATTAATACACACACACACACACACACACACACACACACACACACACACACACACATATATACACACATATACATACATATATACATATATATATAGGTTGAGCAAAGGCTAAAGTGCTCTGACCTTCCTTCCCTGGTGCAGCATGCTTTATCGTTTTCTCCTGAGTTTCAGACCTTGTTGACTTCCCCTTAGGGGATTCCGGGCTAACCCATACGCAAAAAAAAATATATGTATATATTTCTCTATATATTAACTGAATATATATTATTATATAATTATCTAAATATATCGGGAAAAAAGATATTCATATTCGAAAATATATTATATAATATACAGAATAATATACTGTATTAATGTATTACAATATACTGAAAAATCCATAAGGAATTACATATAGCGAGAAGTATATTAAATTATATTCAAATGTATTTCTTAATGCATGTCATTTTATATTCACCAATATACTTCATGATATAATATATTGATTTTGATTGAATATAGATTTACAATATGCTTATATGTTAATGTAATTCGAATGACTTTATAGGCATTAACCAGAGCACACCGCCAAAGTAAAAGGGTGTGTATAATTCTTAAACATGCATAAATGTTCCAATAAAACAATTATATGTATAGATCTATAATGGTCCATTCATATATTGGCCCATTCATATATTGCAATATACAGTATTAATAAATATAAGCACTAATTTCCTATACATATGGAAATGTATTATTTAATATATCGCATCATATTTTACATATACAACTCAATTAAATTGATTATATTCGGTAAGCTTAAAGCGTTTGTCCATCTTGGCTGGAAAAAAATAAAACACACAACACACACACACACACACACACACACACACACACACACACACCTGACAAGGTGATGTCTTCCTGCAGCAAATAGCAGTAATCAACACAGTGTGAAAGAGAAAAGCGAAGATCTCACATGCTTTGGCTGTAAAACATTTCCCACTCTTTTAACGACCATGTTTCTGCCATTTTGTAGTAAAAAACACGGCAGGACGGAACACAGTAATTACACCGAGTAATTGTATGTTGTTGGCGCAGGAGAAGACAAGATGATTGCATGCTTTTCTTCAGATGTCCTCAACATAACTGCTCACAATAAAGCGCGATAACCGAACTCACACGCTCTACCTGCTGAAGCTACGGAAAGGCCACGCCCACTCACCCCGGCACGTGGAAAAACATCCGACGCCTTTAAATTACGCAGCGCGAAAATCTAACTTACAGACATCTTGGATTTGGATATGTCGTCCATCTGGATGTGCAGGTCCTCGATCTCCAGCTCCATGGACTTGCGAGCTTTCACGGCGGCAGCGCAGGTGAACTCCGACTCCTCCAGCTGTTGGCGCACACACACAGTTACCCAACATACCCAAGCATGAGGACACGTCCAGGTCCACAATGCCGTCCCCTGGCCTGCACTTCGCACGTATACGGTAATCATGAAAAGAATGAAACGGGGAAGTGAGACCTGGTTCTTGAGCTGCGAGATCTCCCTCTTGCTCGGTGCGTTGCTCTTCAGGTGATCGAGCATGAGCTGAGCATCGACCAGCAAGGCCTTGGTGCGCTTCAGATCCTTCTTCAGGCGCTTCTCCGTCTCGACGTCTCTCTGGCTCACCTGAAGAGGCAAACCGTTTAATCTAGTCAGACTGGAGCTCTGGAGACATCATCAGTTCATCAACAGACAAGACACAGTGTTGGTGCTGCTTGAATTTTGTTTATGTTGTACATATAATACAGAAAATGTGTGTGAGCCAAAAGAAGCTACTTCTGAATGTTTACGCAACATGGAAGTGACCGATTTTGCTTCCCTGAAAATATGTGTTTTTGCGAGATGTATATACGGATATTTCATACAGTATGAGCCCCAAAAATGCCCATTTTTCATCGTTAAAACAATATTCATTTAAAAAGCAAATTATTCATATTCCTTCATGAATATTGATACTAAAATTGGTGTCAACCTCAAGAAGCATATACCCTGTAAAAAATGTTGCTTAAATAAAATGTAAGCATCCCATGTAAAATTAATGACTTTCCCCAACCGGAAAAATATGTAGTGTCCGTAACCATGTGAAATTCATGTTACAATTTTGCATGTTACTGTTTTTTTTCAGGCGTATGTCTTTTCCTGTGTGGCCAAGTTTAATCTGAATTTAATCCGAATTAAGATCATTGAAAAAAATTTTATAAAAAAAAAAAGGTTACGGACACTACACCTACAGTAGGTGAGACACTTTTTTTTTTTATAGCACCGATGCCATGTTTTTTGCTGCATGGATGAGTGTTCTGTTTGTTTGCGATGTGGTTCTATAAAGACTTTATGATTTTAGTCGCGATTTGTCGGGCTAACGCTCTGCTCTGATTGGTTACGACGCGCGTTGTGGACAGTACCTGGTCCTGAGCGTTCAGCAGTTTGCTCTCCAGCTCTCGCCGCTCTCTCAGAACTTTCTGCTTATCATCGTACTCCTCCTCCAACTGCACTTCCATCTGTTTCAGCTATCACACACACACACACACACAGAGCTCAAACAGTAGACTTTCACAGCAGAGTTTATACTTTCAAACAGCCACGTGGATGAAAAGGCATCAAACGGCGGCATCAAAGCGCGAGGTTAGAGAGCTGAGAGTGCGATTCTCCGCTTACCTTCTTGCTACACGACTGTCTGATCTCCTCTACCTCTTCATCTTTGCTCTCAAGCTCCTTCGAATGCGTCTGCCTCAGCCTCTCCATCTCCATCTCCAGACGCAGTTTAGCCTGACCCCACACACACACACACACACACACACACACACACACCGTTTGACACTATGCTTTCTGGCAGAACTTCCTTGTGGTCCTTATACTCCGAGTCCTACCTGCTCCAGCATCTGGATGGTTCCAGCCTGTTCATCCAGTTCCTCTTCCTGATCTTTGACCTTTGCCTCAAGGTCACGGAGCTGCTTTTTCAGCTTGGCCAGCGACGCCTCATCCTTCGACTCCTGAGACGAGAGATCCTGTAGCTCGGCCTCCAGCTGCTCCAGTTTTACATTCAGCCCACACAGCTCCAGCTCTTTATCCTAAACACACACACACACACACACACACACACACACACACACACACACACACACACACACACACACACACAATTCCAGCTTCTTATCCTACACACACACAAGGCCCCCAAGCCTCTATCCTCTTATCTTGTAGTTTTGCTGTGGTTTCACTTTGCACTAAATCTTTTTTTAAAACATGATTTAAATATTGGCACCCTTGACATCGTCTTACCTGCATTTGCTGTCTGATCGTAAACACTTCCCCTGTCAGCGCATCCTTTTCTCTTCCTAGTTTCTCCCGCTGTGTCTTCTCTCTCTGCACCTCATCCTGAGCCTGGTTCTGCTCCAGATCGAACCTAAGAAACACACACACACACACACACACACACACACACACACACACACACACACACACAGCTGTGAATCTTTACCCCATATAAACCAGGATTAAAGTCCTCACGAAACATCATCCTGATCGCGTGTCTGTGAAATCCTTCTCGTTAGAAGTGCGCATCATGTAATGCGCTGCACGTCATACCGTATCTCACGCCGAGACAACAAACCCCACGTCTCCACGTCGCATACCGAGACCTCTATCGCTACAGTAGCCGTGTCCTCCCCCTCTCCTCCTGAAGGATCGCTCACATCTGGAGTTAACAGCAGGCTCTTCATTTGAAGCCGATCGTGTGCATGGCGACCTCAAGTCGCTCGAGTGGCTCTGAACACTGAAGAGGTGCTCAGGCGGGACCTCTGCCTCCGTCTCGCCCGACGTCCTCGGTTACGGCCGGCTCTCGAGGCACTCTACAGCCGTAATAAAGCGCCTAAATACGCGTGTGTGGTCTTGAAGGTGGGATGTGTCTGATCCGAATCGGATGAGATCCAGGCTCGGTTTGATGCAATCAATTACGTTTACCGAAGCCGGGACGGAAACGTGGAGCCGCTCGCGTAAACACACTGTATTAAAGACGTGTAGAAAAGGATGACGGGCCAAAATGAAGTGTGGAGAAAAATAATTGGTATGATGATGCACCAAATATACTGTTTATACCAGACCAGATTGCAGCACACCTGGAAATCAGAGGAACGATTTGTCTGGCACAGAAATGGTTAAAAAGCACGACGTGTTCGTTAATACATTAAGAAAAAAAAAGGAAAGAAATTGTAATTACTAGGAATAAAATGCAAAAAAAAAAAAAAAAAAAAACATTAAATCAACCTCAGGATTGGTAACAGTGACTCCGTTATGGGTCAACTGGCACCACTATGGTCGTTACTCATTTTCCTATTAATGCACAACCCCTAGATTATTATATATTTTTTAAATTATTACAAGAATTACAAGAACCAGATCTCGATCATTTACTTTACACAAAATGCTCTGATTAATTAGCTTTAAAGAATAAACGTACCACATGGAAATCTGACACGCCATCGTTAACTCACCAGATAACTGATTAGCTACTCGTTCTGATTTGCATCCATCCGCGTTAGAAGTTTTGACGTAACCCAAAAAACAGGATACTGTGGATTTCTCATACCGTCACATGCCTGATACTCATTATTCATAAAGGATCTAGACTCACACGTGTGTGTGTGTGTGTGTGTGTGTGTGTGTGTGTGTGTGTGTGTGTGTGTGTGTGTGTGTGTGTGTGTGTGTGTGTGTGTGTGTGTCTCTAATCGATTTAAATTGAGAGGCTGAACTCAGCATGCACTCACTTCCTCTGCTTCTTCTCCAGCTCGTGGTTGCGGCTCTGCTGGTTCTCCAGGTGCAGTTTGGTATCCTGGAGCTCGGCCATTAATCTCTGGCATTTCTTCTTCGCCTGCTGTAGAGAGCGCTGGGTCTCCTCCTGATCAGCCTGCAGGTCAGCGAGCTGCACCGGAGGAGACGGGATCGAGGCATGAAGATGAAAAGAAGCAGATGATTAGAAGAAAAATATTAAATAAACATTTATATATATATATATATATATATAGAAACATGCTGGCTATCTCATATGGTATTGTGTTCGTACTGCTCAAAGGTTTTGGAATTAACGTTCATGTACAGTAACAAACTAGTTTAGAAAACTGAACTAAAATCTGATTTTATTTTATACAAAAAAGTCAGACAGAAAATCTAAATAAACAAAAGAAAGGTTTTGTCTGTGCTGTACGTGGGCCAGAACTCGCTCTTTCAATGTCATCTTTGAGTTTCATACATCGGAGTCTCAAAACTATTACTGTCTGTCTGTGTATCTGTATGTCTGTCCAGCCAGATTTTGTCAACAGCATCACACAAAACTGTCTGGACAGAATTTTATGTATAAAATAATATAATAATAATAATAATAATAATAATAATAATATCACTGATTACATTAAAGATCAGCAGATTATTTTTAGCTTTAACCTTTTAACTCTTTCTACAAACTGTTTAGCCAACAGTAATAATACGAGTAAATGGTCAGGGGTAGCTCAGTGGTTAAGGCATTGGACTGTGGTTCAGAAGGTCCCAGGTTCAAACCCTACGACCACCAAGTTGTCACTCTTGGGGCCCTTGAGCGAGGCCCTTAACCCTTAAATGCTCAGATGTATAATGAGTTGAAAAATTCATGTGTGTGCTAAATTCATAAATAAAGTATTGTACTTAGTAATTTATGCTTTTCCCCCCTAAGAGATTAAAACATAAAAGCTAAATTAAAATAAACCTTTTAAAAAACTCATTGTGTTGTCTGGTTCATAATATTTTCATGGCTGTAGTTTTAAAGTAAATAAAACTGTGCATATTAAGCAAGTCACAACTTCAAGCTGATTCCAAAAGTTCCGAAGATGAATGAATGGATGAATGGATGAATGAATGAATGAATGAATGTATAAAGCGCTCACTAACATACTGCACCTTTCTGTCCAGATGCCTCCTGTTCTGCTGCTCGGCCTCCAACTTGTCTTCAAATTCCTGCTGTAGTTTCTTCTTGGTGAAGTCGATCTCTCGTACCGCTCGGTCGTACTTCAGCTTCCATTCACCTCCTTAAACGCATGAGCAAATCACAGACCTGATCAATCCACACGTCAGGTTACGTACCTACTATTAGTACTTACTATTAGGAGTATTGTAATTAACTGTACTAATAATAATGGGCATGTTGTTTTTTTTACATAGTATAGTAGCTTCAATAAAAACTTTACACTGTAGCAAAAAACAATAAGTGATGCGTATAGTATTTTTTCTAGGTCAATTAGCATATAGTATTAGAATTAACTAGCAGGTAAACGCCAGCACTGAACGCTAAACAGAAACATTACTTTAAAGGGGTTCGAGTCACACCGGGACTGTTCAAGTCAAGCCGGGACTTGTGATTAATAAATGTCGTGTGAATGAAGGTGTAAAACAGATTTTTTTCCCCCACCATTTCCACAATTTTGGTCAATCAAAGGAGTTCCTGGGAGGCCTGGGTTTTGGACAAGAGGCAGACAGTCCAGCGTACTAAGAAAACTTTCTACCTTGATGGTGTCCAAGCACTAGTGAAACACTGTGAGTAAGTGCAGTAGTGTAGCAGGGGATTATTTTGAGGAATAAAGGGACATTTATAACTGTAACATAACTGTGTTCTGATACTCTGCACACAATCAAAAGTCCCGCTTTGACTCGAACGCCCCAGAGGAACGAGTTTGTTGGCCAGAATTATTTAATTTTTACCAGTTTCATCATCTTCATCCATCTCTCCGTTAAGCTCCGTCGCTCTGAGGAGCCGCGCCTCCATCACCTCCACCTCCATACTTCCCATCTGCTTCTTCATTTCGTCAAACTTTGTCTGAAGTCAGAGCAAAAGCACACGCGCACACACACACGCGCACACACACACACACGCACACACACACACATCATTATGATTCTCCAGCGTTTCACACCAACAATGTTTAACAACCTAAATATTAGCTACTACAACAACAAAACATAAATGTCCAATCTTGATCGTGATGGAAGCCGAACTACAGTTTATAAAAGACGTCTACAGAAAGATTTTCTTTTTCCTTTTTCTCACTACAAGGAACATTTTTGATTTTTTTTTTTTTTTTTTACAAGTTTTCCTTTTTATGTTTTACACCAGTAAGAGATGGAACCTATTGAAGCTGATAAGCGTCAGGTCACCGCGCAGCTCTGAGAATAGCGGAGCGCTCGATCATTACCTGCAGGTCCTTCATGTCCTTCTCCAGACGCAGCCTTTCAGCCGTCTCCGTCTCCAACAGCTGGGACGCCGACTCGCTGGTGTTCCTCTCATCTGACAGCTCCGTCGACAGCTCTGTGATCTACAATCAATAACACGGTCCTGTTCACTAGCCAATTTCTACTGTCAGTCACTGTGAAATAAGCAGAAATGCTACATTTCGAAGTCTTAAGAATGAAGCATGAGAGCTGCTCACAATGCTGGACAAAAGGGGGGGGGGAAAATATATCATCATTAACTCAGTTAAGAGCGATACCCAGCTGGCACGCACGATTTCTTTGACTTTTTTTTTTTCTTACTTTGCTTTCCAGCCGATCTGTGTTCAGCCGGAGCTCGTTCCTCTCCTTCTCCGCCTTCTCGAGCTTCGCTTTCAGTTGCTGGATCTCCTCCTGCAAGCACACAATCACACGACACACACACACTGCTAATCAGACTACTACAAGTAGGGCGGGATGAAAAAAAAAAAAAAAAAAAAGACCACACAAGACCTTTGACCCGAGTTGCTTTTGTGCTGGAAGCAGAAAAATAAAGATCTGTAGATAAGCCTGATTGATCAAAGCCGTCTCGGTTAACCCTCCACCTCGGTCTTCTTCCCTTCTCACACATGATATTACTGCAAACAATCACGGCACTTCCTTTTAATCATGAGGCCCTGCCTGAATTCAGGCCCGGGTGATTTTCGACATTTTAGAAGATCGTACCACTGGGGAGGAAGAATCATTAATATAAACTTCGCCAGATCTGAATCAGGAAGTCAGACGAGTGGAAATCAAAGCGCTGTCTCGGAGACAAAAGCCATTAGACCGCATCAACCGCGGTCAAAGACTGATGGATGGATTCGCAGCACATACTGTATAAAGGCCGTGGATCTGCATCTTCAGAGCCATCGCTAGAGCTACAAGCCTGACAGGTAGCTTTAAAATTCTGGGAGATTAAACCTGATGCTAAAACAGATTGACACACGGAGTGCGATGGACAAACTCACATCTTTGCCTCGGATCTGCTCCTCGCTGAGCTGGACCTCGACGAGAGGACGCACGTTGGTGAAGAGCTTCCACCAAGGCCAGCCCTTTACACCACGGTTCTTCTTGATGTTCTTCTGAATGCAGCGGATGGCCAGGTCCTGGACCTGTTCAGGAAACACATCAGAGAGAGAGAGAGAGAGAGAGAAGAAGAGAATCGAGTTTGTAGGTGGCTCTTGGTTGACGGAGATCTTTTTTTGGTAGTGCAGAGGAGGCGATCTTAAATTGCTGCAGAGGCACTGCAAAGTTCTCTTACACAAGGAGTTCATGGAAAACTCCCAAGCAAAACAGAGCCACGGACGAACAAATTACATGATATGATTCAAGATGTTGATATAATGAGCTGTCTTATGCCTACTTAACTGGATGCAAAAAAAAAAAAAAAAAAACCTGTCTTCTGAGGGATTCTTACAGTATGTGGGCGCTACTGTATGGAGGCTTATGGAACGTTATGCTCAATTACCAATAAAAAATAATAATAAAATAAAAAGCTGAAACATAGTATTGGTGCTAAAAAGTGAATCATTAGGTACTGTAGGATCTTATAACATTATTTTTCACAACACTTACAGTAACACTACTTATCTCATGAGCCAGGCTAAATTTTTTGTAAATATACAGTACAGTACATAAAAAGAAACACATTTATACAAAATATAATTTCATGCCCTTTTATGTACAGTAGTGTCCGTAATCTTTTGGTATTCAAATCTTTTAATGATTTTAATTGTCATTCAGATGAAACTTGGCCAAAGACAAAGCTGAAAAAGTGTTAAGAGATTGCAACATGAATTTGACAGGGTTACGGACCCTACAGATTTTTATTTATTTATTTATTTATTTATTAATATTTAACCAAAAATAGGAATGCTTTTATTTTTAAGCAACAATTCCACAGGTCATATGCTTCTAGGAGCTTACATCAATTTTAATATCAATTCCCAAAGAAATCTGAATAATTACTTATTGTTTAAAGTAGACAGTATAACTCTGAAAAATGTCCATTTTTGGGGCACATATAAAATCATCTCTCCAAAAAGTTAGGAAGTGAGATTAGTCACTTCCATGTTGCATAAACTTCAGAAGTAGCTTCTTGGCTTTTTTTTTTTTTTTATTATTTTATTTTTTTGCCAGTCCCTTGACATTTTCTGAATTGTAGGTATAACATAAAAAAATCATAATAATCAGCACCAATACTGTGTTTTTGCACACATGAATTTCATTTACACATAAGGTCTGATTCTGCTCATTTTGGTCATTTCTCACTTCCCACCCTCTAGCTACTGGAGCCCTGCATCTTTTCCTCCTGATGCTCCTGCTTCCTCCAGCCGCAGCTGATCTCTCTGAGCGAAACGCTATCCACCCTCTTCTGCATACATGACCTCACAAATGGCCGTGACGGCATAATCACTCTTATTGAAAGGGGATCGTTTACTTACTGTCTACTGAGGGCTGTTCATATTGTATCTGGTTGAACTGCAGGGCTTGAATATGGTGAAAAAAAATTTTTTTTTTTGTGCTATTTGTATGTAAAACTCTCCCGCAGCAAATAGTGTAGGCACAGACGCATTCAGTAATCTAACACCTACTGTACAAATAGTCCTATGTGGTAAATACGTAAATACTATAAAAATGATCAAACAGGCTCATTTACAGGAGCAAGGAACTGACAATCCAGAATAATGGAACTCTTTAAAAACAAACAAACAAACAAACAAACAAACAAACAAACAAACAAACAACAGATCTTTTTTTGTTTGTTTGTTTGTTTTGTGACTGGTATCCTTTCTGGCAAAAGACTATAAAAAGCAGCATAGCAACCAAACAGCCTCATAATAGACATAATAAGTGCGAGTGTGATGTCTGTGCGCGCGCTTGTTTGTGTGCATTTGCGTTTTTATTTTATCAGCACTCTAACAACTGGCAGACAAAATCCATCAGGTTTTTTTTTTATTTATTTTTTTAAACACACACACACACACACACACACACACACACACACACACAAACGTGCCCACACAAAGGCTGGGAGCTCTTTTGATTAATTAAATCAAGCATCCTGGCAGACGGCTGAGGATTTTGTGGTATTCACATGCGGCTTGTCATCTGTAGCGGCAACTGGTTTTGTGAAAACCCAATTAAAGCGGCACACTGCTAAGCATCAAGTGGTTTTTGCCCTGAAGGCCACCTGTTTGGCCAACTGCAATTTGTCATGCTATGAAATTCTAGAATCTCACACACACTCATACACACATACAGTACACACACTTAAGCCAGTGAGACTAAATGACCAGAGTAGCTTTTCTAACAAGGTTGGATGCTGTAAAGCCTCGCAAATGGACAGCAAATAAAGCCAACAGGAGCCTAAACAGATTGCAGGAAAGGGCCGTACAACAGGTTCATTCATTCCCTCAGAGTGGACGTTCCTCAGGTTAACCCCTTTCATTCCTCCAAGGACAAACAGGTTGTAAACCGCCTTCCACCTTAATAGGCAAAAAAAGGACTTTTGGCTTTTCCACATAACAGATCTTTCAGAACTCAACGCTTCAAAACCAATCCATCAGCAAGATGTTCGTCTCGCGGCGCGAACGTCATCACCAGCACCGTGTAGTTAAAAGACTGCGCCTCACAATGCCACTGACGGAGGATGTTCTGCAGCGGGATAATCAAATCGCATGGATTGAATGACGAGGAAGGAGCCGCACGAGGGTTTCATAACGTCATGATCCCTTCAAGTGGCTCGTCTCTGAAGACGTCTTTCAGCCGAGAACAAGAGACGTACCGAATGCTGCCGCAATCAATAAACCTTGACTGCGTGTTCGCTCCGATCAAATGCCATCTCTTACGTCCCGAATTGATCGACTGCGAACTGCTTTCATGCACCAGAATGCATCCGAAATGAATTTTTATTAAATTTAGGAGAACTTAGGAGACTATAGGAGACTCGTCGTTATATTAACTGTATTAGTATCAAGCTTTTAATTTTAACGTAAATCTACTGTATGAACAAGACCGTGTTAAGATTGTATTAAAATCACAATGTCGTACAAGTTCACTGTCAAATCATTAAGAGCCTTCTGTTGGATAATTATTGCAGTGATTTATACTGTAGGGTTCAACTGGCAACAAGTTATACTGATGCAGTGAGGAGCTTCTCATTTCTCAAACAGCCATATGTCAGAAGACGTGTCCTGTGGTCGTGTCAAAGATGTTTCAGAAGGATCAAATTATTGTCCTGCATCAAGCAAAGAAAACAACTCTGATTGCTGTTGTTGTTGGTTTTTCGGATGTTTCAGTTCAGGGGTCGCCACAGCGGACCATCTGATCTACAAAACAACTTGGCACAGGTTTTACACCGGATGCCCTTCCTTACACAACCCTCCTATTTTATCCGAGCTCGGGACCGGCACTGCATCCGATGACTGGGGTTTGGGCATTAACTGGGAATTGAACCCGGGTCTTCCGCATGGCGAGCGAGAAACCTACCACTGGGCCACCCATGAGCACAAAGAGGATTGCTGAAACTACTCAAATTCATTTGTGTTCAAAAGTTAAAGTAAGAACATTTCCGCACGCAAAGAGTCAAAAACTCTAAGGGATTGGGACTAAACAGCTGTGTAGCCTTAAGAAAACCACTCATCGGTGAGACTAATCAGTTTGCTAGGGAGCATAGAGAATGAACTGTGGAGCAATGGAAAAAGGTCATGTGGTCTGGTGAGTCCAGATTGACCCTGTTCCAGAGTGATGAGCACATCAGGGTAAGAAGAGAAGCAGATGAACTGATGCACCCGTCTTGCCCAGTGGCCGCCGTACGGTATGTACAAGACTCTGGAGGCAGTGTTATGATCTGGTGTTGCTTCAGTTGGTCAGGTCTACAGTATATTCAGCAACGTTATGTGGCAATAAAATGAGGACCTGACCGTACTGCATGACCAGGTTTTACCATCCGTGGATTTTTCCTTCTTTGATTTCAAGAGCATATTCCAAGAATTCATCAGACATCATCCTGAGCCTCCAATAACTACCTGGACTCCATATTAACATCAATCAACACCATCTGTTATACTGAACTGCCTGCCACCTAACACACAGTATGATGCGGATCAATTCCTGCTGTCTGTTTCACGCAAATGACGATGGGTTCCCTGTCGAGGCTCCTGTTGTTCCTCTCAAGGCTTCTTTCTATTGCCATCTCAGGGAGTTTTTCATTGCCACTGTCGCCCTCGACCTTCTCATCAGACCTCATTTTGATTCATACGCATTCACATCTCATAAAAACTTAAATGATTCTTTAGATTGTGTAAGGCTGCTTTGCGACAATGACAATTGTTAAAAGCGCTATACAAATAAAATGGAATTGAATTGAATTAAATAATTTTCACACATGCATCGGACACCAAACCTTAACTATATTAAGACTGACTTTATGCAGCGCTCCGAGTCGCTCATCATCAATACAAAATCCTGGAGAGAAATTAATGCCACTCTGATTGGAAATAAATGTGCTATTGCATAAGCTTATCAAAAATGACATCATAGTCGAGATCAAAGCAAAAGGTGATCCAACGAAATGTTTTTTTTTTTTTTTTTTTAAGTATAGCCTGACAAAAGGTGTCAGTAGCTAATGCTTGTGAAATCATACTATACGTACCTCTAGTTCACGCAAACTAATATATTATTACCAAGTTTATAACGGTAGGTAACGTTCTGTCCAGCTAGCACATGGCACATCTACTGTACTGTACATACAATCACTCCAAAATAGACAGATTCGATTTTTAACATTATAAAATCAAATATATTAGATGATTGTTGCGCTGTAATTTGAAAATACGATACTGGAGGTTTCAATACGTATGAATCATATGCTATTTTCCCAGAATCAAACCTCTTTAATTGGAAAAGTGTCTTCACGAGTTTGGAAAGCGTCAATAAATTAATAATACCGAAACTAATTCTCGGCTCTTCCTGATGCATTTAATACGTACGGTACAGTTCCTTATGATTCCTTCATAATACCCCTATAATAACTCGCATCGTAAACGGATTAGTTAATTCTAACCAGCTCCAGTCTCACTCACACACACACACTCTCACACACACACACACACACACACACACACACACACACACACACACACACACAGTAGTCTTAATTGCCTTATAAGCAGCGTGCCTTCGTCTCTTATTACGGCGCGCTCAGACTCGGAGCGGAGACAGAAGCATCCGTCATTATAATGGAAGTGCCTCCACTACACATACTTATTCCAGCCTTTTTTTAAATTCGCAACCCCCCCAGGCCGTGCCTACCTTTATGAAGAATGGCCTTGTTCTTTCTTTTGAATCTCTATTCCAGCTCTGCGTCCATTATTCACAAGCTACTTACACACTACCGCGGAGGTGAAAGGACACAAAACACATAATAGAAAAATCAATGGCGAGAAAATTACTTACAGGAGGAAGAGTAAAACTAACATACGAAGAAGGAAATCCGCTAGTGGATTGCGGGCATTCTCTGCGACTGGACGACAAAAGGAAAACGCGCTGATAACTGATAACGCGGTCTTGTGTAACTGCCGCTGCACCGTGGTGTTGATTTTCAGACCTTGCTATGCTTTTCAGCTGCGGCAGAATTTTAATGAAATCGGACAAAATTTAAATAAAAAAAAAAAACAATAATACAACGACTGTTTGCAACTTTTAAAAAAGTTTAATAAATAAAAGCCCCTGATTTATGCTGATGATGTCAACGCGATATTATCCTTAAACTCTCAGCAAGTCAAGACTTCAGTGTCATTCCTACACATGGACACAGTGTCTAAAAAGTCTAAAAAGATCACATTGGCACAGTACGAAGGTCGTTCAAGTCAAACCGAGACTTCTGATTTAATGTGCAGTTTAACAGAACACCGTTATAAGAGTAAAAACTCCCTTTATTTCTCTATATAATCCGCTGCTACACTAATGCACTCATCACAGTGTTGCACTAGTGCTTGGACACCATCAAGGTAGAAAGTTTTCTCAGTACGCCAGAGCCAGGATCAGACTGCCTGCTTCATTCACATTTGAAACGCTGGCCTCCCAGGAACTCCCTTAATGACCCAAACATGTGGAAATGTCTTGGAATGAGGTCAGGACTGTATATAGGCGTGTGGCAATAACTCCCAGCTGAGATCCTGTAACGTGCAAGTGGTGCTGGTGAATAATTGTGTGTACAGTTCCTACAGACAGATGCGTCTCTGGGGACACAAGTTGGGGACACATTATCGATTGTCGATTTTCAAGGATGAGACTACAGTGGACTGGGCCGGGATCGTCATTCACTAAAACCTTTTTGTTAAAACCTTCAAATATCTTACTGCGGCTAAAGGTCTCGTCACCATACTCTGCCCGAAGTCTCCTGGAAATGTCAATCACTTTTATACCCAAAGCGCAAGCATACTGTACGTGAGTATGCTGAGTATCATATTCATCAGGATGCACAGGAACGCTGGCAGCACATAAGCAGCGAATGATAAAGGACGCCAGGGTGGCGTTTTAAATCTGCAGGTCAATAACCGTTTCTGTCTGATGAAGGTCTCGTTTGGCAGAGCAGACAATCAGCCCTTGAGTGAAGTTTGTGTGTTAGGGTGTATGTACGTTCACGACTAATCCAGACTGATATCGGACACACCGGGCTGGGAAAGGCGATAATAATAATCTGAGTTACAAAAACTATTTATATAAACTGCTCCAACTTAAAGCTTTGCTCTGCGCCAACATCTGTACGCATATACGCTTATTGTGTAATAATGTAGATATTAAACTAGTAGCAGAATAGCCTGAGGCGAACATCAAGAGCTTGCTTCAAATTAGGTTACAGTCAGCGCCCTAAAGAGTTCTGTAGTCTGTTTCTTTTCTAAACATGGGATGAAAGTTCTTATTTAGAAAACTACGCTACCGGTCTACTGTAACTTCCACCCTTCCCTGCTTTATCCTTCTTATACTGTATTGTATCACAACAACCAAGCAAGTGCCATATGTTTAATTCAGGTTTAATGATCGGCGGTCTCTATAATGGGCGATATAGAAAAGCCGATCAGGTGACGCAGAACTTGCGGGACATTTTTTTTGCGTGCTGTTAAAATGGCTTCACCGGTCTGGCGTGTGAAAAAGACGATACATTTGCAATCTGCGACCTGTGTAACAAGACAATTCCACGAGGCGGGAAGCACCCAAAGCATTTTAACACCACGAGCCTCATCAGACATTTGAAGGTTAGTCACGTAATGGAACATGAGCAGCTTTCCAAGTTGTCTAGCGCTAAGAGAGCGGGAGAGATCAGCAACTCGCGCGCCGCCGCTCACTCAGCTGTCGGTAATTCCACTATCTCACCTACATCCATATTTTCACCTGCGAGCTTTGGCGCTGTGATTATGTTTCCATCTTTCCAGTTTAATTTTTTGCCGGTCCTCGCGAATGCTTGCGGACTTTGCAGAACTTCCGAACTAATTTTATACAATCTACGGGAAAATTATATTTGTCGAGCTCTAAGCTGTTCCCAGTTACTAACCAAGCACAGGCTGCTATGCTTTAAGTTGACGTGTTGCACATGTTGCTTGCCAATAAAAAACAGTTGTCAATTCATAATATTCCTCTTCTTGTAATTTCAATACTTCATTTACATTGTTGTTGAATATAGTATAATAAATAATGCTACATGATAAGGCTTCGAGTAGACCCTGTAATCAGTCATCCTAATTTTAATAATAATAATACTCCTAATAATAATAATAATTTCTTTCATCACTTACATTATAGCATCTATAAATCATAATTCTGCACTTTCATTATCTAAGGTTAATGAAACAATAATTACATAATTAATAGTGCTGTCAATCAATGAAAATGTTTTATCTAGTTACTCACAGTCATAGTCTGTCACGATTAATCACAATTTTATAAACGGGCGATGTCGGAATAAAGAAATGCACAGACAAACTGGTTAAAGAAAATGCAGAGATTACGCATCTTATTTATCTTAGAAATAATTTAAATCTCTCGAATGTGACCGGCACTGCACGCAGAAGCTGGGGAGTATGGGGTGTGGCAAACCCACGGACAGCTGGGCTCGAACCCGGATCCTCAGATCCAAAAATCAACAACCTGGAGCCTCAGCCGCCTCAATCATCTTACAGTACTTTTAATGTATTCTTGTAAAAATAGTTCCCCTTGAAAGTAGCTTGAGCTCAAAACTTGCCACTGCAATTATGGTAAGCCATTAAGGTCAAACTTGGTCACATGAGTAATTGGCTCAGATTAATCAGATGTGTTAACGCGGTAATTTCGACAGCCCTAATAAGTAATATAATTAATATAATAATCAACAATAATTATATTAATATTAATCAGAATTTTTACATTTTCTAATGAATTACATCAGCTAATTTGTTTTAATGAGACTTGATTCTTAACATGGCTTGATGATGGCTTCAGTCTTTTGGTCTAGTATGAAAATAAAAAAATAAATAACCCTGTATGATGGCAAGTCTTTGATCGTGCCCTTATTGCGGTGTTTACCTTCCTCTTCTTGAAGGCCTGGCGAGACAGACATCCTCTGCAGGCAGCCTGGAACAACGTGATGTTGCGCTTGGTCTGCTCATCTCTCTGCTCCTCAAGTTTCGCCAAAGTTCCTGCTCTGAAAAACACCTAATAAACACACACAAACACATGATTCCACCATACAGTTTACAATTTTCCACCTGAGCTGCACTTACAAACTGAAAATGATGCAATCCTGTTGCAACGCTGACTTATAAAGATTGTCATATTCTGTTGTTCTTAACGGCCTTTAACGTTATTTTCTGGCTCCGGGTTTGTGTAACTGCACTCTCGCTATATATATATATATATATATATATATACTGTATACATGGTGTGTGTTTAATGAAAAGCGTTTCATTGTACTGTACACTGACCCGGATACACACCGCTGTTTAAAAGTGTAGGATCAACTGCAGATTTTATTCAACAGCCATATTTATCAGGAAAACTTTACATTACTGTACATAAACCCGTTACATCAGAATCAAACTTTAGCTATTACATAATGTTTTTGTTTTTTTCCCAGATGTCTATTCAGAATTTTAAAGTATGTGGGAACAAAAATGTAATTATAGTTAATAATTAAATGATGCCAGTGTTTATTTATTTATTGTTTGTGACTAATACTCTGAATCTAGCCACATGTTCAGATTAATTTCTTTAAAACAAAAATTTCTGGTAAATGTTAAATGAAGGAAAAAAAAAAAACCCTTACAAGTCTTTCAAGGTCACACAATCCCAATTGACACATAAATGTTGTACATGAATAAATAAAAAAATATGAATAAATACATACATACAAAAAAATAAATAAGTGTAAATATACATTATAAATAAATAAATAAATAAATGAATAAATAAGCCTCCATTCGTTTGACGTAGCATGATTTCTCAAAGCCTGGACTGCACGGAAGGTCAATCCGGACCCAGCCCACACTTCAAATTAGCAACACAATTATACGATGTAATACACTGCATATGATAATATACTACTTATAATAAAAACCATTATACTGTACCTATTAATAAGCTGTAGTCTACAGTACGTGTAGTCTCTTTGGAGATCATTACAGCAGCTAAATGTAATCGATTCACTGTTCGACACTGTTGTCATGGCAACGTTGACAGCCGACAGTTGAAGGCTCGGCTAACGAGCGCCTGTTCTGTTTATACTATATTAATTCTATTATAGTAATGAGCCCTAGTCATGTGACAGCCTTCGAGGCCATTAATGAACAACTGGTCTGCAGTATTGCTTTTGGGGCATGTTTACTTCGTGAGGGTTTGTCATGTAATACAGAAATGTTTCACCTAAATAAATATTGTAAATAAACGTGTTAATCATGGTTTTAACATCTTTATATGTGAACTATGGCAAGTTTGAGGAAAATTACATAAAACTCATTTTACTATAAGAAAAACTATCTATCTAAAATATATACATGTACTGTATATGAAAATACTTGTTAGTTTTTTTTAATCAGTAATCATGTTTATGCAAACACATATTTCGTTATTGTTTTAGTTCAAGAGTGATCAGGTCTAAATAACTGCATAAAAAATGATTTCAATATGCCAATATTGAAAATTTCATTAATGTTTATTGTTTATAAGGCTGTCGCATGTCTAAGGCTTATTATAATAGCGATATGATATTTCATCAGATGTAAATGTATGTTGTGCTATAATTTTTTATAGCGATTATGTAGGGGATCATGTAATCTGTGGCGCAGGGAAGAGACCAAGCACCTACAGTAGGTTTTCCCCTCTGGTCCAGAAATAAATTTAGTAGCAGTAGCCACTGGGGTTTCCTTTAAGGTCAGTTTATTTAATCAGGCATTTATTTGGAATTTTGGTATATAAGGGGTCGGGGGTTGCCAGCTGGGCGCCCGATTGTCATTCACACGCTTTGAGAATTTGGGAAGGCCAATTAGCCTAACCTGTGTATCTGGACTGGGAGGAAACTGGAGTACCCGGAGGAAACCCACCAAGCACTGTGAGAACATGCCATCTCCATGCACACAGACCCGAGACGGGGAATCGAACCCCGACCTTAGAGGTGCAAGGTGACAGTGACATGTTTCTCTTGTAGTTTACTTTTTAATGTCAAAGCTTGGAGCTGTTTAGGGTCACAAGCAACAATTTACAGGCAAACGGTGGCATTATTTTTGCACTAAATTGCAATGTGTCTGACACTTCTGTTATGTAAGCTGCTTTAAATTTAAGAGTTGCTTTGGTTTAAGCACGCGTCTGATTGCACTCAAGTAATTGTATTTTTCCCCACTACATTTCAATGTATTTTGTCTTAGACTGCCTTAAATGTGCTTGTTAGGTTATAAGGAAATTCAATAAAAGGCATTTGTTCATCACCGATCGTTCCGGATCTTTCACCTTGAATAGAAATCAGATCTGGACCATTGAATATAACGTTTGAGAAGCCTTTTCATATAGTGTTTGCCGAACTAGTTTCATCACTTATAGACGTCCATCAAACGAAATGCCATTTGCAGCAGCAAGGCACGTACTGTACATTAGCACAAAACAAAAAAAAATTGTGTCCTTTAAAAATAATTATAAACTCAGCGTTTCATACAGTAAGCGGCTACGAAAAGTGCTAACATAAGAGCCTCCATTAAAACGAGACACTTTTAACAGAAGTGCTTTTAATCGCTTTTATTTCAGAAGAATCATTTAATCACGTTGTTCAAAAAAAAAAAAGTGAAAGATACTGTAGGTTCTTAAGATGCTGGAGATGTTCTTAATCAAAAAGGAGAAACGTTTTAATTGGAGGACATGATGATGCTCAATTCTCTGGGTGGGCGTGGTCTTGATTGACCAGCAGAACTAAATACAATACGAGAAAAGGAAAACACTGTACTGTACGTACTGTACACACGCTGCCCAATTACAGCAGGTTATGCTTGCGAGATTCGCTTCCTTCACGCTCGTTAGCGAAATCTACAGTCATTTCCTCGCTAAGTTTTAGGGTTTTTCTTCTGTGCGAACGTTAACGGAAATCTCTTAAGCTCTACCTGCATGCGGTCCGGTTTTCTCAGTGCACCTGCCAAATAATTAACCGTCCCTGAATCTAAGTCAATGAATCTGTAATTGTGTGGAAGGCTGAGCTTGTCGTCTCTCTCTCTCTCTCCGTTCTTTCTCTCTGCCTCTGTTTGCAGACATTCGATGGGATTAGATCTCCAGGAGACTTTGGAATAATTTGCGATTAGGCGATGAGGCGAGCGTGTTGGGGAGAAACGTCCTGAATAACCCTGCCACCTGGCAAAGACGAGGCAAAGGGCACAGAAAGAAGACGCTCCTATTGTCTTCTATGGTGTAGGACACCATGTTTCTCAGATGAACCGATTAGCGTTTTCTTTGGCCTTTTTCTTTTTTTTTTTGCATTGCATTGCATAGTTGTTGTCATTCCGGCTGTTGCTTCTAGTAAGAAAAGAATAAAAGATCCAGTAGGATGTGGATTCGAGCTAGTACTCACCCTGCTCAGGCCCATGTGATAGCTGCTCTTCTCCAGGTCCAAACACTCCAGCAGCTCCTCTACAGCCTGCAACAACACGCGGACATTTATTTTCATTTACAGGTCTCGTGAGAGTTACGGGTCTATCTTGTTTTCCGAAAAAAACACAAACAAAAATCCTTCCAGGGATTTCCGAAACCTTTATAACATGCTGAATTATAACGTACTGTACTGTAGCAGGCACGGCGTCTATAAACAAGTAGATAACCATAAAGACGAAAACTGACCAGAGTTGAGCTACTTCACAGTCCCCAAGCGTCCTACTAATGCTCAGCTTAAGTGTCATCTCTCTCTCTCTCTCTCTCTCTCTCTCTCTCTCTACCCTCTCAGAGCAGGACAGGTCTTGAGAACCCGATCTGAAAGGCCCCATCTAGATTACAGTGGACGAGGGGGTGGCAGCCCGCAGCACTAAAGCGCCATTGTTCCAGTCTGTTTCCACAGAAACCCATCAGCGAGACGCTGGCACAGGGGAAATCTGCTTCTCGCACTTTTTCACCCGCTCTCTCCCGCTAAGGCCGGCTTTTGTGCTCCCCTCCTTCTTCCCACCGTTTCGCCTCTGCGAGGCTTCATCCGCAGGGAATTCAAACACAATTGACCTTCCTTTCTCTCTCGATTCTCGTCAGGATGGAACAGAGAAAAAAAAAAAAGAAAAAGAAAAGAAAAGTTTTCACGCTTATTCTCTGCCACACAAATTCAACAAAGTCGTGGCAACTCTGGAGATTTCAAATAAACCTATAGTTTTCGCGAGCGCGGTCCCTGCTTTGCTCAGCCAATCGTTAGGTTCAAGATGGCAGGCACATTTTTCAGACTTGATAATTGCTGTAAGATTTTTAGGCCATTTTCCAAGCCCTAAGCCCCAGAGCAATTAATATATTTCTCCTGTCTGCACCCTGTATTGATTCGAGCGGGGAAACACAGCTGGGAAAGCTTGATTAAGCCGTCACAATGGGCACGATTAACTGAGCTTTATTTCTCTGTTACGGTGGCACAAAAGCCAGAGATGAGCGCCAGGTTTTGTCTCATTTCCCGAAAGCCTGGAGCGCTTTATCCCTCTCTCCACTCACCCTCTTCTCATCCTTTACGATGTAGTTACGGCCGAGCTTTTTGGTCAGGTGCGGAGCCAGGACGTCGAAGCGGCGTCGGAACTCGGAGAACACCATGTGGTCCGGATAACCTGCGATTAAAAGCATTTTTCATTTAGTGAAAGAACGCAAATATAGTACTGTATATGAATATAATCTAGTGTAATTCCAGGCGTGTTGTTTTTTTTTTTTGTTTGTTTGTTTGTTTTGTTTTTTTCCCCTCCTGCTTTTCTCTGCACCTTGTCTGTAGATACGAAGCGCGTCCAGCAGTCTGAAGCCCCGGATCTGAGCCCTCAGTAAACACACGTCCAGCTGCATGAGGCCTGGATCACAGCTCTCACCCTGGAGCTCAGCGGTCTTCAAAGCATCCGTCTTAGGCAGCAGGCAGTGCACAAAGTGAACCCTTGACCTCCGGACCGTGTCCAGCAGTGCATCCTGGGAGAAATCAGAAGCAGAAATAATTCCAGCTTTTCAGTTCTACTGAACTTGCGAACAGGATTCCTGAAGTGACTGTCATGCTCTCGGGTAAAGCGCTCACCACTTGGAGCTTGATCTGTATGCAGAGGGACTTCTTCTTCACGGCAGCCACGCCGGTGGTGAAGGTCTTCCTCATGCCGGTGGCTCGGCGCAGAGCGAGCTGAGAGCCGCCCTCCAGCCCGGCGATGGAGCCCGACAGAACCGTCGCGCTGCTGGAGCGGCCCATAAACAGGGCGCTGACGTTCTTCCTGTTAGACAGCGAGGATTTAGCACGGCATAATACGGCATTACTGACTTCACTTAGCAGTAATGATGCCGCAAGCGTCACACACGGAGGTCCGCATTTTAAAATATTTAACCATGTAAAACGTTTTATGTGCTTTCGGGCAAAACATGATAATGGTGCTAAAAGTGTCTCATCTGTAGGTGAAAAAGTGAATCTTTTAGATAGGATCATATAACACCATATTTCACTTAATGCTCCCGATCCATGCGTAGGTTTTTTTTTTTTTTTTTTGTAAATAAGCATTTATATTTTTATCAGATAAAAAAGAAACACATTTGCTAAATACAGTTTCATGCCCTTTTATGTCTGTAGTGTCCGGAACTTTTTCGAATTCAAATCTTTCAACGGTCTTAACTGTCATTCCAATGAAACTTGGCCAATTTAGATTTCACATGAAAAGACATAAACCTGAAAAGATGTATTATTTTAAAATGCTAAATTGTTAAGATATTGACAAGATACAGACTTGACATGCTTTACACATGAACGTACACGTGTGTTATAATAAACAGTACACGCGCGTGAAAGGATGACTTTCACACACACATGCGCGCAGACACATGGTCACAGTGTTATAGTAAACAGTGAGAGACGAGCACTGAGACCGAGCAGGGAAGACGATTACCCACAATTCCACAGCGCGCGAGAGGAAACTATAACGCTCGGCATCGAAACAAGAAGCGCATGCGTGATGTATGATACTCGGTATTCGTAAACCAAGATTTGTTCGTTTTTCAAGTCAAAATTTATTTGACATTTTTGCTCGTCTTGCTCGCGAACCGCGTTACTCGCAATCCGAGGTTCCACTGTAGTAAATCGTCCACAGTGTACTACTCGTCATTAAAATGTCATCTGTGTGTGCTGAATATAATTTATTTCATAGTCGTACATCATAGTTGGTATATCATCCTAGTCTTCTTAGTTTTAGTTTTATTTTTTGCAAATACTGTACTTATTTTTCATTTAATTTATTTATTTTAAATTCTTGAATCTTGAATCATGTGTGTGTAGCCTGACTCGTCTTACTTCTGTGAATTCTGAAGCAGACTGGCCGCATTCTGGGAGGCGGGGTTTTGCTTGGCGTGGTTCAGCCACCCGCGGGCGTCGTACTCCACCCAGTCTGTGCCATGGCTGTGGGCGAGCAGGAAGTGATCCGGCCGCTCGCTCTTCAGCAGCAGCGTGTGACCTGCGATACAATCAGGCATTTATTAGCACCAGCGTGTGTTTTAATTTGTATGAGACAGAGAGAGATAAAAAGAGAGACCTTTGCTCTCTCCCTCTGCAGGGCCGTAATAACTAAAGAGTCTCTCCAGTAGTGCGTCCTCTGATCCCGCTGGATGCAGTGCCTCCTCTTCCATCAGCCAGAGCAGCCCTCGTGCCTCATCTGTCCTTGATGGCGTCCGCACCTGATACATACACACACACACACACACACACACAGTAGGTATGTTATTTACTCAAGTATGACGGGCAGAATGACTAATTTCTACACAATAATAAAATGAACATGGGTACAAGCCACGCCTCCTTAACTACGTCTGGTAGGCAAAGTGTCTCCTTTATCTGAGACAGATGCCCTAACCTGCTTTATTGAGCCTAATAGGCACAGAGGCCACACCTCCTTTAACCAGACCAGATGCCACGCCCCTTTACTGATTCTGTAGACACAGATGCCACACTTTCTTTACCGAGACAGGTAGGAGCAGACGTTACCCCTGCTTTATTGAGACGGACAGGAAAAAGGCCCTTTTACCGGTGCTGACAGGATTATACAGTACTATACATGCAGGTTGGAACTGAGAAAGAAAGTCGAGAGAAAAAAAAAAACCTTTCCTGCCACAGGAAATGTTTTTTCATGGTCTCTTTAAATAACAGACCTTAAATAACACAGTTCCGACTTTTCCCTGATACACACTTTATGTGGTGAGGGTGTAAAAACTTCTGAGTCTGCACAGCCAGAACCCTCTTTCCTGCCAGCATGTAATAATGGCCGGTAAAGACTCAGCAAGACTGCAGCGCATTATTGACTTACACACACCAACGCACTCTGCTAGAGAAACTCGGCCCACCTGCACACACACACACACACACACACACACTCGCCCTTCAGTCCTGCCGCCTGTCCACCCTTCCTGTACACGACCACGCTGGAGCACAGGTTCATCTCGATAATCACAACTGAACCGGCGTTTATAAATTCACGACAGCAGTGGCGAGCCGAAATTCAGTTTACCGCCATTAAACTTTTCATTTCATGCTTTATTGTACTACACCCACCATTAAACAACAACAACCCTGTGCAAGCAATTATCGTCCTCTCGGGTGCTCTAAAAGGGGCGTAAATGGGCCGAGCGGTTAGTCGTGGTGTTCTTGTTCTGTCTCAAAGGCGTCGCCTATGCGCTGGACAGTTGCGCAATTATTGGAAAAAAATAGCTGCTGCAATTCTGTCTGTTTTGTCCCTTTGTCTCGTTTAACTCGAGTTTAATAGCGGCTAGAATAGCAAATGCTGATAGATGAGATGAAGCGATTAGCCGACATCGATTTAGCCCAGCGTCACGTCTGACAGAATGATCGGCTTATAGACAAGAAACAATTCAGTCGCGCTCCAATGAAGTAAAGACAACGTTTAAGGCGTCTCTGTTTTAGGTCCGGACTGGATCTAATGTATAACAAAGAAAACTCAAATCATGTGCTGGAAAGCTTCATTTTAGACTATGGGAAAGAGCCATGGGAAAGGTTTTGAAACCAAAGAGAGAAAGAAATGAAAAAAAAAATGTTAGGGGAATGTTTTTTTTTCCTTTTAATTTTTTTTCCCAGCTGTAACCTAATGTTTGCACGTGTGATCTTACCAAGGCCTGACTGGACGCCTGGTCTACAGCAGCGATAGACAGTGAGGGACTCGGCTCCATGTCGTCCAGCGTGAGCTCGATGTTTTCCTAAAAAAAAAAAAAAAAAAAAAGGCAAAAGCTTGGATAGTATCTGAAAGAAATACCTGAAATAAATATTCAGTCTGTGAGTGTCTAGACATCGCAAACATCCAAATGAGCCAGACATAACACACTGGAGACAATACAGCACAAGGTTACAGATCAAATCCGTCATCTGGTTAAGACGTGGTTTCTCTGTGTTGTCTGCAGCGATTTCCAGACAGCGCTTTTAGCACGGCGTTGTCAAATTTCGACCGGAAAGAAAGCAATATAACCATCAGCATGACAGGATTTCTGCGCATCACAACGTTTACTCAGATACTCTTCATCTGTGCTCATTTAAACCATAGTGTCTGTTTAATCGGCGTACATTTTCTTAGCGTGTTACTGTTATTGTTATTTTTCTGCATGACTTCCATAATGTGCATTTTATCCATTTATTTTATTGAAACATCCCCCGCTACACTAACGCACTGGATAAAGTCTTCTCAGTACGCCGGAGACCGATTCACGTCCGAAACGCTGGCCTCCCAGGAACTCCTTTAAGGGTCCAAATGTGTGGAAATGGTTTGTACCGATGTCAGGACAGTACAGGGGATGTGGCAATAATAAAACCCGATACAGTTCCCTGTAACGTGCGAGTAGATTTGGGGAATGACTTTGTGCACAGTTTCCATGGGCAGAAAAAAGTTATACGCCGACTTTCAAGGATCTTTATCAGGACGTTCACCTTATCCATCATTCTCGAACTTACGGCCTTCCTTAGAATTTTTGCACTGTTTTATGAATGAGTCTCATCACCGCACTGAGCTTGAAGTCTTCTGTAAATGGCAATTAGGTTTATGTCTCCATTCCGAAGAAATTTCATCACAAGTCCCAGTTTGACTTGTACTAAGGGACATGGGTGGAAAAAAATAAACGTTTGAGGAAAAAAAAAAAATTCCACCTTAAAAAAAAAAGTGAGGCAAAAATAAATAAATAAATAACAGGATATGGGTAAAAAAAAAAAATTAAGCTAGGGGGAAAAAAATTGTTTGCGAGATCTCGCAAACCTTTCGCGAGATCTCGCAAAAAAAAAAAAAGGCGAGATGCGTAAAGAAGCATAATGGGGGGGGGGGGGGGATAATACTTGGATTAGAGTTATACGTGCGTTGTTAAATAGGCATGGAGAGAATTACTGAGTAGAATTCTGAGTAGCTGAGTTTTACGTTCAGCTTGGCCTAAAATATAAAGACATTCAGTTGGTCCGTATTTTGGCTCTGGAACTATGAGTCATGTAGTCTAGATTACTTTTTCCTCCTACTGTATGTCCCGTTCTTTTATTTTTTCTTCACCAGTTGTTTTTCCCTTACGTCTCATGTCCCTGTTTTTTTTTCTCCCCCCAACCCAATTTGTTTTGTTTTTTTTCCCTTTAATGAATTTTTCCCCCTCATCCATGTCCCTTTAGTGCCTCCACAGACTTGAATGCCCTTAGTATATTTACAATAATTGGCAATTGAGCAAATGGCAATTCTTCAGTTGAGGGAATGCCAATGCCGTTTTACTTCAGTAAATAAAACGTCTCATTTCCTGTACAATTCATACACATGCACACTACAGCGGTACACAATACTGCTTCGCTGCTGTCTGTTTTTATGTAACTGGGACATAAAATGACTCGATAGGTTTTAGATTAAAGACGGCTGAGCGAATCATGAAAACATGAGATGACACACGACGTTTGTTAAAGCAACTGCAACAAAAGTAGCGTCATTTCATGTCTTCATGTTTCGCTCAGCCGTCTTTAAACTGAAATCACACAGTGACATGTGACACGGTACTTTTGTCACTGTTATATTTTGTTGCGTGTATAGAAGGTGAATACGAACAACAATAAGTTGTTAATGCAACAGGACAGTTTTGTAATGTAGTGTGTGGTTTTCAGGACCAGGTACAGTAGTTGCATTTTTACCATCTGTTATTTACCAAAGTAAGCGATCCTTCTGGCTTCTGATGTTAACGCTATTCAGAATTCTGTCAATAAAAGGACCTCACGATGGGTCGGTGTTTTCACATTAGGCACGATTGATTTGTACCGTGTCTGAGAACGATTGCTCTCCACATCCTGCTGGCCAGCGTTCACTTTATGTTTGCGCACATTTGCGTATTTATTTATTTTTCTCCCATACAGCAGGTGGCAGTATACACCTACTGCCATTAAATGCAAAGAGAAGAAGAGAACGAATTATAAATTATTGATATTTCGGGGAAAAAAAAAAACATGTGAAGAGTAACTACCTACTGTAGGGTGCCTTCTTACTGCATTAGTTACGGCAGATTGTTGTGTACTACATTCACACAGAGATTTCAAAGATGACGATGTTGTGTCTAAACAGTGGTCTACTTCCGTTCTTAAATACGATTGGCTTTAATATCTGATTTGATGCCATATCGTTCTTGCACATGGGTGCGGTTCCCGAGCACGGAACGATTGTGTTCTCACTGCTCCAGACTTCGGGGTCAAGTGTTCTCAGAAACGATCTCAGGATCCTAACCTGAGAACAGCCTTAGACAACCGACCATGCGTGTGTGTGTGTGTGTGTGTGTGTGTGTGTGTGTGTGTGTGTGTGTGTGTGTGTTTGTGTGTGTATACCTCCTTGTAGCGCTCCAGCTCCTGCACAAACGTGCGTTCGTAGAAAAGAGCTTGCAGTCGCTCCTGAGCGTAATTGTGGCACAGCTCCTCGAAGGTGGCGCCTCTCTCGCTCTTGGCCTGCCGAGGATTCTGGGAGCCCGGAGTGTCCACGATCAGCACAGAACACAGAGAATGCTTCTGCGTGGACTTTAGAGCTCTGAGAGGGACAGAAGACAGAATACTTACTGTATGACTTGTCTGATCACTTCCTGGGTAGGAAAATAAATTACTTTTATTTTAATCTCTTTTTTTTGTTGTTGTTGTTGAGCTAATTGCTTCGATGTTAACGACTTTTTCTTTATTCGATTCATTCCTTAATTATTGTTATAATCTATTCTCATCACTTTCACTGATACTTTCCTTCAGTTTCCTGCTTGTGGTTTAATCTCTTTTCTCTGACCTTGACAATCAACCATGAAAAATAAATAAATAAATAAATAAATAAATAAAAAGTCAGACACTTGATTTTCACCTGTTGATGAGTGAGATCAAAAGTGTGAAGATCTCCGAGTACAAACTGGAAGCCATGGCCTCCAAACACTCCATCGCCGTGGCCTTGGATCCTGCACCCAGCACACACACACACACACACACACACACACACACACACACACACACACACACACACACAACAACGTTTCATATCCAGATATTTTAACTGTGCAAACATTTAAAAACAAACTAATAAAATAAAATAAAAAAGGAATAATCAGAAGAACTCGAGCAGGAACTCGAGCACGATAAAGTGGAGTAAAGCGCTTTCATCATTAAGATGCGTTCAGCGCCGGCATTAAATCTAAATATGCGCGCTGGGGATGGAATGACTCAGGCTTGTCGAGAGAAATCAGACCGCGGGTGCCCACACGCGCTCCTCCTGGTACCCGCTAAGCGTTTCTGACATCAGATAAATCTCGCACCTGCAACTAAGATGCAGCGGCGCATCCGCGCCTCCGGGAGACATCAGGACGTGCCTGGGAAGGCGTAGGTGTGGCCCTGGGTGACAATTCCGGCTCACGCAATCGGAGAGAAATACGTGCTTATTGCAAAAACTAACCGCGGGAGCGCGCTTCACGCAACTGTCTGTTTAAACAAAGATGAATCGTGTATGCTGCAGGATGCACGGGGCGTATGTTCAAGACTTAAAGGGGATTAGTCGCCTCCCGCGCATGTTCAGGTGCGATAACCTGCATGCGGATCGATATAAAGGACGCACCTGCTGCTGGCTCGCGGAGGAAGAAACGCCGCGCGATTATAAGATTAGTACCTACTGTATTTACGGACGGATGGACGATCAAACTTTTTTAGGAGACTTTCCCTCCACAGCCTCTATTTTCATCAACACTTTCTCATTGAACTGGCCGGACGTGTGGATTATGGTTTTTTTAATACTAATGAATTTCCTACAGCGATCTGTAAATATGCACGACCCTTCAGCACAGCCTCCTATTATCCTGGTTAAACTCTTCCCTGTGGGGTATCACGCTATCACAAAGAGACAAGAGGTGACACGGTTTCTGGCTGCGACGACTTGATGAGATTTCCACAGCATTAAATGTAACAAGAACCAGACAGAATTGCGGGACATTCTGCTGTTTAATCGATTAAATGTTGATGCGAGTGTTGATGTAGTAAACGATAAACAGGGGAAAAGTGCTGAGATTGGACTGAGATTTGGAGAATTTGTAGTCCGAATCAACTCGTTGTGTTCCTCAAACCATTCGTGGACCATGTTTGCGGTTTGTCAGGGCGTGTTATCCTGCCGAAGTTAAAGACGATGGCATAATTGTTTGACGCAATCTACTTGCTTTTCAATACACTGTGTCCATCGTCAACAAGATTTCGTATTCCCTTATTTAAAATAATGAGCCGTGAGTTACGAATGTAAATCTTCGTCCTTGTAGTTCTGCCTTCAGGGGACCAAACAAGTGAAAATCCGAAGGAGCGAGATCAGGACTAAAGGGAGGACGCGTTAATATCTCAAAAAGTTTTTGCAGAGTGTCGACAGTGTGTGCAGAAGTGCCGTGAGTGGTCACGACGTCCTCCGTGTTTAGTCTTCAGCTCTTCATTAAGCGTCTCACTGTAACGAGCACTGTTGACTTGTTGAACCTTTCTCCTGATACCGTTCCAATACTTCTGGCCCTCGAGAATTATCCCAGAAATCTGTAATTTCCAACTGATGGTCGACTTTTGTCGCTTCAAAGTTGTTTCGGCACCAGGTGCACCCGCAGACCGCAAAAAATTTCAATGAATCCCTGCACGCTGCTCTTCTTTTATGCAAACCACAAGCGGGGCGTCCGGTTTTGGTTGCACCAAATGATCCGATGTAACACGTTCACACCTGCACGGCAGTGACCGGGGACACAGCAGCCTTGAACGGAAAGCGCTGATGAGTTTTAATATAACCAGATCATTTTTGACTCGCCCTCATATTAGAATGAGTAGACTGATATTAAACCTATCGCTGATGCGACAGCTACAGTACGACTACACTCGCGCGAGCTCGGGACGCGCGCCATCACTCCACCCGGCAGGTTCTTGGTTCCCTCCACACGCAACAACAACAAGACGACACAAATTTTACACCCACAACTCATTTTAAGCGCTTTTTCGAATGATGCTCAACTGATTTTCAGTCGGGTTCAAAAGTATTGGCGCCCCGGATGCTAGACCTGAGTGTAGCACGATGAGCGAAGCTACAGTGTCACTTCTTTATTTTCTTGCTCATTATGAAAAACAATCAAAATGATCATAATATATATTTAGTTGTTATAGTTATAAACTTAATAGTAATGGACTTGGATTAACGCTATATCTTGTGGGATCCATGTACTGGGCATTTTAAAGTAACCTTGTTTTATACCGGGAATGAATATGATGGTACATCTGTTTTTTTTGTTTTTGCTTTTTTTTTTTTTATTAAAAAAGGAATTCCCTCTCCATGGTTGTGGCTAGTGAATTATTTAATGCATGTGCCGGTGCTCGTGCTTGCCTGTGCTGTCTCCGGAGTCCTCGGCCCCCTGGCGGATGCCGGAGGTTCGTGGCAGCGTTCCCTTGGCCTGGGGTTTGAAGATGGATGACGAGAGCTCTTCCAGAGTGCACCCCAGGAGATACGCCGCTTTCTGAGCCCACTCGTGTCTGGCGAACTGCTTGCGGCCGGCTGAGGAACAACCCACACTTCAGGTATTTCAGTATTTTTAGGATTCACTGTACACTTACTGCATTTTCTATTTACATTCACTCGGTTAGGAAAAGCTTTTATGCAAAGTGACAGAATAAACCCGGCGCACGGGAGCCGACTGTGATACACGAGCTGCCGAGTTTCAACAGAGACACAGGAACTGAGTGCAGTTCAGAGTGACAGGACATGCTCAGGATTATTAATGGGGGAAAAACAAAAACAACAAAAAACACACCAGACCTCGGCCTTCTCTAGAGGTTTTTGAAGTTAGACTCCTGGTTGGAAATTAGCTTTTTATATTTTACATTTTAATAGGAACCAATAAAAGTAAAAGCACAAATATTTTGCGCAGTAATGCAGATTGATCACTTTTTTGATAAGATTAGTGAGACGTCACAACGTTTGTGGTTCGGGCTTGACCAGGAGGAGAGTGTGTGTGTGTGTTCACGGCTAAAATAGTTGCTATACGCTTCCATTAATTGATATCTACAGTATTCTGCAGCTATGGCAATTATCCCTGTATTAGCTGACAGTGGTAACTCGCCATACAAATACAAACTTGTGAATTTTCCCCTTAAAAAATAAAACTTTTGCAAGTAATTTGTCTCCACATGCGAAGCATTTCCGGCATATGAGCGACCGAGCCGTTCACGTGCACAGTCTGTACTTCCGGTCAGCGGAAAGCCAAGTGAAGTGAGTTTACGTTTTCTTTAGTAAAGACATACTGTAACAACAACATGTTAGCGAGGACGGTGGTAAGAAGAAAACTGAGCCGCTTTCAGTTTGGTTTTTAAAGCAGCCGGTGCCGAGACGAATCATGAATTAAGATAAATTAAGTCAATAAGTTAATTAAAGTGATGTCTATTTATTACATATTTTATTTTTTTTAATAAATTATGTATTTATTTTATATGCAAAAATATGATTATAGTGTTGGAAATTGGTGATATTAGTAATAATTTTGGATGGTTGGAACAGATTATCTGCATTTACATTATTTTCTATGGCGAAATGTGTTTCGCATAACGAAATTTCGCCTTAAGGACTCGCCTCCAGGACCAATTACTGTAAATTTGTATGCCGAGGTGACGCTGTACTGCGAAACAAACTGAAGACACGAAGAACTTCTTGGTTAATATCCTGGAAAAAAAAAAAAAAAAGTGGCTTTTATGTTCTCAAAAGTGTCCTTTCAATTACTCCACATGTACTTTAATCTCTCAGACTGAAGATCAAACATTTTGGATAGCAGGATTTTTTTTGTGGGGGGGGGGGGGGGGGGGG
>JAAGKR010002211.1:2130-84413 GCA_011419295.1 Clarias macrocephalus
TAGAGGTACATTCCTGTATTTAGGTACAGTAAGAGAGGACCTCATGGGCTGAGTGTTATTTGTGTGTTTAAAGGATGTAATGATGGTGATTTCAATCGGAAATCTGTGTTTTGATTTCAACAAGCATCTTGGGTTGGGGCTTATCCAAACCACCAGTGACATCATCTGTTGACATACTGTAGAGCCTAGGGTTGTGTCCTACAATTACAGCACATTGATTTCCTGCTGATTTATAAAACCAAATCAAAGGCCTACGACCCTGAGAGTAATGGGTTCATTGTTCCTTGTTTGTTTCTTAAATTTATTGCTTGTAATACTGTATATAAAGCTTTGTGAAAGCAGAACTGCACCGATTGACGGTTTCAGTGCAGCATGCAAGCTCATTAGTTGATTTGAGCCAAAGTCATGGATGTACAATAAGCAGGTAATTAGAGAGCTGTCTTGGTGGAAAATGCTTGTTTAGAAAATGCTTACTAAACAACAACCCAGGTTTTCAGGCTTCGCATGTCCACCGTGTACAGTAAATCCAACAATAACACTCACTCACTCATCATCTATATCGCTTTATCCTGTATTCAGCATATATTGTATTCAGCGGGGGCCTGGAGCCTATACCAGTAGGGCACAAGGCGGGGCACACACACACACACACTTTGGGAATGCCAATTAGCCTAATCTGCAGATCTTTAGCCTGTGGGAGGAAACCTGAGTATCCGGAGGAAACCCACCTCCATGCACACAGAGACGGGAATCGAACCTGGACCTTGGAGGTGCAAGGCGGCAGTGCTAACCACTACACCACCGTGCCGCCCCAACAATAACATATTACAACAAATACCTTAAAATTAACGTCCATTATGCAGCCTGTGCTTTTATATATAAAAAAAATGCACATCTTCTGACCTATCAGATATGAGCACTTAACCTTGCTGAAATTATATATGCGCCTGATCTATTATTATTATTATTATTATTATTATTTAAATGGTTTTTTTATTTTATTTTATTTTTGAGTTCGTATTTTCTGTTGGCAAGTTTTTCTAATTTATTGTGGTGCTGTCTTTATTGCTTTGGTACATTTGGTAGTTTTTTGACATATTTTTTAAGACTTTTATAGTGATCATGCTGAATAAGAAATAATGTGGTAAGCATTATGAAAAAGGGCTTTCTGTACAGAGGAAGGAGAAATAGCCATTCATTCAAACAGACACATGCCAAGCATATGTAACACCAACCCAGCACTCAGAACTTCACCTAATCGCCCCAGAACATCTGCCCCCAGTGTCAGCCCTGCTGAGCTCAGCTACACCATGAGGCCAAGTCAAAGTCAATGGACAAAGAGAAGTGTGGACCCCAGCATGGAGCTGCACAGTGGGTCTTATATGCAGTGTTTTTTATAAATACACATAAATTTTCAAAGGATTTTACAGGTGTCTTTCAATGAACCAAAACATTCCTACCTCTTCAGTGTACAATCGTGTTTTTTTTATTAAGCTCCTGGCGCTTTTACAACACAATGTTTTAATAAAAGGTTAAACCTTTAATTACCTTCATTAACATCAAAGCAGACATACATCATAAATGTTCTTGAATATTGTCCAGGAACGATCCAAAATGTATGGGAAATCATTTATTCTTAAGTATGAACGATTGATCATGAGTCCTGTGGTGGAGCTGCACAGTGAGGCCTACTTCCTATTCATGCATTAAGCAAACAACTGGAGGTGCTGCTTAGAAAAATGGCCTTGTTTATGCATATGTCTGCATGTGGTCTCATCTATCAAATCCAAATTTGCTTTTCTCATGAATTCCTCTTTGTTTGTCTTCCTCTTTTTTGTTTTTCTTTTCTTTCTCTTTGTTGGTCCCCTTCTCTCCAGGAGGAGTGCCGCAACTATATGAAGGTACTGCTGAATCAACATGGCGGCCTTTTTGTGTGCGGGACCAACGCCTTCAACCCGCTGTGCGCCAATTACACTGTGAGTGGCCCCATAGTGCCTCAGGAACAGCTGACTACCATCCATCCAGACATCTCGCTGAGCAAATATAGGGCTGCGTTGAGAATTTAATGGCCATTGTTAGTCCAACATTAAGTCAAGGGTTCTCAAAGTTGCAGCATAAAAATTATATTCACAGACACAATTATGACCACAATTATTTCATAGCAGTAATCCAACTATTCAAATATGAAACAGTATAGATGTTTATTCACTTATTCAAGTTATCAGAGCTTTATTTTTGAACTTTTCTCGCACAGAGCCCAAATCAGTGATGATGAGTTACGATGGTTGGTAGGTTACATATGTTTTAAAATAAATAGCCCTTTTATAGTATTTTTAAAATAGCAGTTTGATTACATCTAATTTTTTAGTAGTTAAATACAGACAAGTACGGACAATATGAGTAAATCTCGTAGATTTCATACACATGCATGTGAAAGAAATCATGCAACTCTTTAGAAAATTGCAAGTATAAAATTATAGCATAGGTTCTGGACATTCATCGACACGTATGGGCACTGAACACCTGCACATTCATGCACATGGACACTTCTGGACACTACACACCTGCACATTCATGCACATGGACACTTCTGGACACTACACACCTGCACATTCATGTACATGGACACGTATGGACACTGCACCCCTGCACGTTCATGCACATGGACACGTATGGACACTGCACACCTGCACATTCATGCACATGGACACTACACACCTGCACATTCATGCACATGGACACTTATGGACACTACACACCTGCACATTCATGCACATGGACACATATGGACACTGCACACCTGCACATTCATGCACATGGACACTTATGGACACTACACACCTGCACATTCATGCACATGGACACATGTGGACACTACACACCTGCATACATATTTCTATTTCATTTCCTTGATTGGTTGCACATAAGTCACATTAAATAAGACACTTTCAGGCATATTTGCACACACATTTTTTATTCATATTTATTTCCTATTAATAATCTTTTATTTTAAGATCACAGGCGTCATTTTCACTACATATCGTACTGTGTATGACTGTGTATGTGACAGATCGAATTTGAATTTGAATTTGATTTGAAGAAACAAGAACGTTGATTATTTCCTGATAATGACACATTCTGAAGAATTCTTTCAGACCAACACCAGTCTCATACTGATGATATGTGACATGAAGAGTGACATTATAGTGACATTATAGGTTTTAGACTTTTTTTTTTTACGTTTAAATTTTTTTTTACCTCAGATGAACATCAATATAGAAATCTTTTCACCATGCCATTATTTATTTAACAAAAATGAAATCAAAAAGAGAAAAAAAGCATGCAGACAATACTACAATAGCTCCTTACTGCTTTCACAAGACTTAAGAGAGTAAGTTGCAGCCAGGTGCTGCTAATCATCAGATCCTGATTAATCGATCATCAGCAGACTTTTTTTTAAATCAGGTCTGGGGTATTCAGGAGTGTGTTAAAGCAATGCCAAGTGGGAAAGCCATAAGTTTTAGAGAAGCAATTGTTGCTTCGCATAAATCTGGAAAGGGATATAAAACTATTTCTGTATAATTTTTGGAAGTTCAGCGTCCTACAGTGGGAAAGATTTACAAGTCGAAAGTATTCAAGAAAGTTGCCAGTTCCCAGGAGTGGACGTCCCGGCACATTCACCCCAAGGTCAGACCCTGACAATGAAAATAGAAATAGAGGGGGAAAAATTACATCTCAGACCCTACAGGCCTAACTGAGCATGCTAAATATTAAAGTCCATGACCGCAAAAGTAGAAAAAAACTGAACAAAAAACTAAAAAAGAAAATGGAAGCATGACTGAGGTTCGCAAAACTGCATCTGAATGAAGCACAGGCCTTCTGGAACAATGTTGTATGGACACAAGAGACCAAAGAGCAGTTGTCTGGCCTTAATACCCAGTGCAATCTTTGGCGAAAAGCAAGCGCCGCATTTTAGCAGCAACACCTCGTACCTACAGTCAAGCACAGTGGTGGAGGGGTGATGACTTGGGCTTGTGCTTGGGCAAATGCGAGGCCATCTGTCCGATGGCTAAAACTTCAAAATTAAATAATGAAGGTTTTGCAACGCCCTAGTCAAAGTCCAGATTTTAGAAATTCTGTGGCAGGACCTCAGTACAGAGCCGTGCATAAGTGAATGCCCAGGAAATATCAATTAACTGAAGCAATGTTGTAAAGAAGAAGATTCTTCAGATAAGAGAGACTGATAGTCATACAGGAAGGAATTACTTCAATTTATATAGCCTAAAGCTAGATCTATAAGTTATGGGTCATGGGGTGTACTTACAGTGCCACCTTTTTTTACAGTACATTTTTTTTTCTTTTTTGGCTTAAGTTATGTTGATCTTCATCTAAGGTTGTATTTACAGTACCTAATACTTAGATCTCACTGCAATGTTTTTACACAAAATCACATTTAATACAATTTCAGAAGAGAATTTTAAAAGATTTCAAATTTTTTAAAGAGAATTTTATCCATTTCAAACACTTTAGTCACAGTACGTATACAGTATGTCATGGAGATTTGTATCAGATATTTTGAAGCGTGGCTTATATTATTATGAATGTTTTCTTTACTTTATGTCAAAAAGGGGATATACAGTACTGAAAAAAAGTCTTTCTTCTCAGCTCAATTCTTTTGACCTGTGCTATAGAAAGCTGCTTATATTTCCATAACCAAAGCATTTCAGCTTATCCGCAAGTGTTTTTTTTTTTTTTTTTGTGAGAGTGTGACTGCATAAGGGCGTGAGAGTGTTACAGTAGTAATATTTTAAGGCCATACGGATACCAAGACACTTCTGTTATTTGTGTTTCATTAAAAAAAAGCATAAAATTTAATCCCCATGAAAGGGTTCCGAGAATCTATATTGGTAGGATGGGAAAAAATATATAAAAGAAGCTACTGAATGTATTGTGTTTTAGTCATCCAGTCAGTAGATGAGTTGTCAGTATGAGGTATGATGTCTGATATTTAAGGTTATTTATAGACCTCTTCCTGCACTTTCTCAATTCCCAATTTCCCACCACCTGGAGATAGAGTAGCTGCTCTGGGAAATGGGGTGTGACGTGTATGTGGTTTGCTGCAACCGTCAACAAGTGAGTGTTATTTATGGCTCCCGGTTTGTGCATGTGTCTGTTTTTGTGTGTGTGTGTGTGTGTGTGTGTGTGTGTGTGTGTGTGTGTGTGTTTGTGCGTATGCATTCATGTGTGCAGAGAGACACTCTGGAAATGGTAGGAGAGACTATCGGTGGAATGGCCAGGTGTCCGTATGATCCCAAACATGCCAACGTGGCCCTGTTTGCAGGTTTGTACACAAAGTTTTGAACCGTGTTAAATGCCAGTGTGGAAATGAATCTGGGGAGGGGATGTGTAACAATCGGTCAATTTGGTCTTGTGTTTCGAGCTATTGATGCGAAAAACACTATGCTGCTCTTTCAATCCATTGCTCTGGTAACTGTTCTCTTGGTCTTTCCACCTTTGTCCCAGAGGGTAACCTCTTCACGGGTACGGTGACGGATTTCCTCGCTATCGACGCTGTCATCTACCGAAGTTTGGGAGATAGCCCTGCTCTCCGCACTATCAAACATGACTCCAAGTGGTTTCGAGGTACATCATCTGATTACCGTATTGATTAACTTTTGACCTGAACTGAGCTGATCAACTGCTTTTCGATGCTAGAGTTACTTTAAACACCACACATCATTTATGTCAATATATAATAATTTCAGTAGTAATTCACATTTTATAAATCCCCAAAGGTAAATTGTAATTTTCTCATATCCTAGTTAGAAAGCTGGGCCAGCCAGGATGCAGCACCCCTGGAGAAGATTAACATAAGGGTTAAGAGACTTACTCAAGGGCTTAACAGGGGCAACTTGGCGGTGCTGGGGCTCAAACTCACAACCTTCCAAGCCTTAACCGTTTGCGCCAACACTGTCCTAAATACTTTTTGATTTGATTTTGTTTTTTTCTATGTCAAAGTAATGGCACAGTAACAGATAGTAGAGAAAGTAATAATAACAAAGCAATAGAGGATGTGTGATTAGAAAAAGAAACAACTTTTTTGTTACATTCTCAGTGTTAATTGTTTTAAGCATATTAGGTAAGTAATCATTCTAATTCTTAATTTATTAATGAATGTATTAATGTTTTTTTTACACTAATTATATTAATTATAGTTATTGTTATAAGTTCTGTTATCACTTACATTATAGCTCATGCGTACGGTCATTCCTCATCAGCATCTCTTTTTTTCATCTCTTAATTAGATAATTAGATTATAAAAATCTCACCTTGTCATATTAGCAAAAAATTTTTATACGGATATTGAAGATTCCCTTTTGGCAAAAAAGAATAATTTTACAAAGTGCTGAAATAACAGATTCTTTTCATAAATCTTCTTGTAGAAAGTTTCATCACATCAAAACCTGATTAAGTAATGTCACATGAGAGGGAGTGCTGCTGTTCTACTGAATGTTGCTTTTATGTAACAGTTCTACAAACTCCGTTTATTACAACAGATTATAATTTGTTTCTTTATTTAACCAGTTATTTTGCTCTATCCTTCCATAACTGGCAAAACAAACTAACTGTAACGATGGGCAATTAGCATAATTAAACTGTTAAATTCTAATTGGTACTACTGTACTGTGGCACTACCACTCATTCCGCTTTAGAATGTCAGCTAACTTGCGGGGTTTCAAGGTTCAATCCCAAATAGCTTTAAATGGAAAGCTAGAGCTCTAGGGTGTACAATCCCTTGGATAATGGTACCACGCACCAAATGCTGCGCTTGATCAGGGGTTAGAAAGGGATTTGGGATTCATCCTTGTGTTAGAAGCTAGTTAGCTATGTAGCTCAGGTTAGCCGTGACCAGAGCAGCACCGCTGATTTAGAGGCAATTTGGAACGATTGGAACGAGACAAATGTGTTTCCTTGCTGAAAGTGCTTCTGTGACTGGTTTTGGATGTGAGTTTTGGCAAGCAGTTGCTCTGTACAGACCTGACACTGCAACCAGCAGTTGGTGTAACGATCGTTAGAACACCTGTGATGTGGAGTGATACATATAATTAAGCGTCCGAGTGCTGTTATGCTCTATATCAGCACTCGTGGAACGCCTCTCATCCAGTCAGAACTAACTGCTGTACAGTATAACAAACAATAGCATGTTTTTAAATTTAATTTGTTATTATGTTTGGATAAGACGATGGTAAAAATAGAACTTGCTTTACGCTCTGCAGTATTGCTTTGAGACTGGAAGGTAAAGACTCAGATGACCTACTACGTGAGTTTATAGTGGAAAAAAAGTTTCGAGGTCTCTTTGGAGCATGCAGAGCCACGAGATTTATTCAAGAAAAGCAGCAAGAGTGTGGACAAAAGATCAGCTAGAGAAGACAGAATGATAGAGGTTAAGTCCTCACAGCTGCCTCAGCTTCGCTGTTTCTATACTACTAAATTTATAAGCTTTAGGCGTCATCTGTGTTTGGCTCTGATTTCTGCTGCCTTTCTCGTTCCTCTTTCTTCCTCCTTGTGAGAGCCATGCTGCTGTGCTCCCAGCTAGCAGAGAACACTAGCAGAATGTTCAGTAGCATATCTGACATACTGTAATATTAAAAGTTTTGGTTGTGAAGTTGCCAAAAGAATTTTCTGCAAACTTTTATAAATTGTCATATTGGGCCTTGTTTATTAGTCTAGATACAATTGGATTTATTATATATCATTCCTTGCTATTCACAAAAATAAAAACTACTCTTGCTTGTACTGTAAGAAAACTAACTAATGTAAACCTTGACTTCAACTCATTTAAATATTTTAAAATGTTTTTTTTTTTTTGTGCAGAATACCAGAACATGGTTATGAGGGTAAAAAACTTCCTTTATTTCTCGATATAATCCCCTGCTACACTAATGCACTTATCCCAGCGTTTCACTAGTGTTTGTATACCACCAAGATTTCTCAGTACACATGAGCCATGATCAGTCTGCCTGCTTCATGTCTGAAACGCTGGCCTCCCAGGAACTCCTTTAATGGCCCAAACTGTGGAAATGTCTTGGAATGAGGTCAGAACTGTACGGACGATGTGGCAATAACTCCCCGTTCCTGCAACTTGCTTATTATAAGCAAAAAAAATTGCTTTTTTAAAATTACTTTTATTAGCATTTCGCACATGCCCTTATCTGGAGAAACTTTTAGAACTGCTTTGGAGTTCTCACTTGTGAAACCCAGTTGTTATATTTGATTGGCAGTAATTAAAGGAATATGAATTGAATGAATAAAGAACGGGCTGTCTGTCTGCACATAGACTTAAGCTGTAAACAAATGCCCTAATTGATGGAAGATGGATATGTAATTATAGACAGACAGACATTATAATCACGATATAATATTTTTTTTTCTAGATATCAAAACGTCCTTCATCAGAGAATTGAGATTAAGGATTAAAAAAAAAAACTGAAGAAGTTAAATAATATCATAATATTTTGACAGTGAGCCAACTCAGATTAGAAAATTTTAACATTCAATCAGTCACAGTCTGAATAACAGTACTGTAGTTTTGGTCATTGTTGTTAGAATACTCCTAATAATAACTGACAATACCGGAAAACAAATTGTTAATGTCAAACAAAATAATTATGTCAAATTACTCCTATCTAATATGAACATTATTTTATCTTTTTTTTTTCTTTTTCCCCCGATTTTCTCCGTAATTTAGTTGTGTCCAATTCCTCCCCGTCACTAGGGGGCTCCACATTAAGCTACCACTCAGTCGGGAGGGCCAAAGACTATCACGTGTTTCCACCGAACCACGTGACGCCAGCCGGCCGCATCTTTTTGTACTCGCACCTTTGGGGGCGGTGTAACACACTCGGAGGACAGCGCTATCCGCTCCTTCCGCTCGCGTGAGCTCACAGACGCCCCTGATTGGCTGTAGAGCCGTGATTAATGTGGGAGCACTACGTACCTCTCATCCCTCCCCTCTGAGAGAGCTCGGCCAATCAGCTCTCTCTAGACCTCCGGCTGCGAGAGGTTACAGCATCACCTGGGAATCGAACATGCGAACATCATCTCCTGATGATAGGGCGAGCGCTTTACCACTGCGCCACACGGAGGCCCATTTTATCTCATTTCTGCCAGTTCAGTTCTAGATAAAATGTTGTCATTCATTCATTCTATTCTCTCCCTCTTTTTGTCTGTTTGTCATAGAGCCCTACTTTGTGAGTGCAGTAGAGTGGGGTCCTCACATCTACTTCTTCTTCAGAGAGATGGCGATGGAGTTTAATTATTTAGAGAAGGTGAGCATTAGCAACCTGCTGAGATTATACTCTATATCTTTGAGTTGTGTGCATATTATACATGTGCATATAAAAAATCTTTATTTACCAAAGTGTTTCTGTGTGTTACTGCGTATGTGACCAGTGCATGAATACATGTCTACCTGCGTGTATGTGTGTGTTCCAGGTGATGGTATCCCGCGTGGCTCGCGTGTGTAAAGGAGATCTGGGGGGCTCTCAGCGTGTGTTAGAGAAGCAGTGGACGTCATTTCTGAAAGCGCGACTGAACTGCTCTATTCCAGGAGACTCTCACTTCTACTTTAACTTGCTGCAGTCCACAAGTCCAATCATACGCATGCACGGCAGGGACATTATCTTAGGGGTTTTCTCCACTCCTCCTAACAGGTAACCACACCAAACTCGTATAGATAAAAATGGCTTTTTAATACCCAATGTGATTGTACGTCATTTTCCACATGTATTTGTTTATTTTATTAGTGTTTTATATAATTTTTATAGTATACTATTAAATGCATTTTAATAATCATATCTGTTTATTGAAAAATAGATTTAGATTTCTTGTCATGTTTGTTTAGTTCAGTTGTAGTAATTGCTGTTCAGTGGCCAGTTAAAATGACTACTAAAATTTCATACATTAAACATTGCTATAAATAAAACCCTGCTAAAATATTTACTGAAAATGACTATTACATATATTTTTTAAAAGTTAACTATAAGTTCTATTAAAAGTTTAGTTCTACTAAAAAAAAACTTTTTATCTATTTATATCTATGTCGAAGACGAGCTAGAAAAATATTTGCTAAAATCTATACTCTACATATAATAAAACTGAAGTTGGTGTGTCTGTAAATTGAAAATATTTGCAAAACAAATAATTTGGGGGGACATGATGAATAATAGAACACATCAATATGTTTTTTGGAGTGTTTGTCTGTCTGTTTGTGCACGCATCACATAAAATCTACTAAACAAATTTTAGCGGGGTTTCACAGGTGTATTTGGCCGACCTTAAGGTAACATATAGGCTTTGTTTCATTGCAATCAGCCCAAGGCAACTGCATCATCAACAGTACCCAAAATGTTTTTTTTTTTTTTTAATCCAACTCAGTGTATATTTTGTCGGAAATATACATCAATTTTGTAAATAGCTATAAACACATACTAAGTTTATTTACAAAGTATGAGGACGTTCAAGTCAAACCAGGATGTGTGATAATGTTTCTCATGAATGTAAGTGTAAAAGCTATTGACATTTACAGAAGACTTCAATCCAGTCCAGTGATGAGACTCTTAGCCTGATCAAATGCAAATGCTTTAAAGATGGTCGTAAATCCGTGAATGAAAATCCGGGCCAAAGAGACTCTCACTGCACACCGCAGCCTTTCATGTGAACCTTCAGCAAATAGAATGTAGGGAAAATGGACAGATACCTTGTCGCCAACTTTCAGAACAGACACTTTAACGGAGTTCCTGGGAGGCCAGGCGTTTCATACGTGAAGCAGGCAGTCCCATCATGGCTCTGTCGTACTGAGAACGCTTTCTACTTCTATGGTATTTAAGCACTAGTGAAACACTAGGATAAGTGCATTAGTGTAGAAGGGTATTGTACAGAGAAATAAAAGTAGTTTTTTTTTTTTTTTTTGTCTTAGTAGGGATAATTTAGCCTAAACATTTATACTAACAAATATCAAAACCTTTTGATAAGGTTATTTGTTGCAAATGCCAATGATAAAATGCTTTAAGAACTGAGACATTATTATTAGCATTAACTCTGTCATAACACTCATTTGTTATCCTTACTCCCATATGAAATGAGAGAACAATAGTTCAGCATATGACTCGGGCAGACAAAACCTCCACCGCGTATTCCACATGCGCTTTTCATTTCATACTGACATGAAGTAATTGGTGTACCTTACAAAGACCCAAAATGGTCGACTGACACTTCAACCCACCAAAAGCGATCTGCACTACACCAGATTATAATGTCTCCTTGGAAACGAAGAATAATGGCCTATTCTTACATGATGCACCAGACACCCTCTCCGAGAGAGAAATGTATTAAAATCAGCATGAAATAAAAAGAGCTGCTCTTACACAAAGTGGTTCTATGGTGGTAAAGGTGTAATGTATTGTTTCATATAACACTAAAGCAGATGAATGTTGAACACACAGTGCCGGTGCAAGGAAATAGCTGTGATGTCTCTGTATAGCAGTTAAGCGATGAGACGGAGAGGAAGATGAGGGACTGTCAGTGTTCAACAGATATGAAATGTCAGCTGTAAGCTGTAGTCAGGCTTATAAAACAGATGAGTCATGCAGGTGGTTTGATTCTGATGCATGAAAATCAGTCAAGTACATCAAATTGAAATTACAGGTTTCAGTCTTCTCTGGTTTTTATGATTCTTCTTCTTCTTCTTCTTCTTCTTCATCATCCTCGTCCACATTTCTCTTTTTTCTAGTCTTCATCTTCTTCCTTTGAAACTTTTTCCTCACATGTTCTCATTTTCGTCTTTTCTTTTTCTTTTCTTTCTTTTTCTCCATGCTGTCCTTTTAGCTTTCTTTATCATTTTCTTCTTGTTCTTGTTTTTTTTCTTTTTATTCTTCATATTGTTGTCATTTGTCTTCTTCTCCTTTTTTTATTTATCCGTCTTTCACTTAATCCTTCTTTTCTCTTTATCTATGTACTGTAAATAGCCATAATAATTTAAAAGTTTATTGAGTGCACTTTTACTTAATCAGAGCCAGATAGACAGTAAAGAAACACATTACAAAGTGCAAAGGAAAGAGAGAGATTTGGATGCTGAAGAGAGAGAGCCATGTGACTCTGAAGCAGAGCCAGTACACGCCCAACTGAAGATGAGGTTTCATCAGATTGGCAGGAAAGACATACAAGACATGCGTTTTTTTATTTTTTTATTTTTTTATCTGTGGACAGCTTATATTTTGGATATGTTGAGGTTTAGTCAGTGGCCAGCAGACAGAAACTAAATCAGACGTTTCTGGATAAAATGGGGAAAATCATTGCAAGGCTTCTTGCTTCTCTGTGCCAGAGGGGTCAACAAGTTTTTGGCTTAACCATGAAGGCTGTAGGATGAGATGTGCTGCTACAAAAATCACATTTGTATTCTTGGGACGTTTTCTGGCAGGGAACAGCAGTGGGAATCTCTTTTATAACCCGACCGTTGTTTTCATGTGACCGTTATTGTCATCAAAAAATGATTATTATACGTTTTTCTTAATAAAGTTATTATTAACTTGTTTTCTCTGTCTTGGAACATGGCAGAATATAGTGGAAATTTTCTTTTTAAATATTTAATATCTCCGAGATCAGGTTTCGAAGCACAGTGTTCATTAGAAGGCATTTCGCTATGGGCAAATGTCAGTTTGAACAGCAGGCAGCACAGTTTCTCCTCAGCTGTTCAGCCTATGCAGCCTGTAGCTCCTGCGGAGTGAAAGACACTTTGATGAGAGCAGTATTTTGATGCTGTGGTGTTGGCATAGAGACGCCATGGTGTTGGCATGTTGATGGCACAGCACTGGCACAGCAATGACATGATGTTGGCCATGCCTGTCTTTTCCCACTGTGCCAGGCGCTAACACAGGCCGAAAGCCAGGAGGTCATTTAAGTAGATGATGGTGGGTGAAAAGGACAGAAGGCCAGGCAAAAACAAAAGAGAAACATATACTGTACGAATGAGTTATATTTTTAAAGGTGTATATTATAGGGGTACTTATGTAACCACAACGTGACGAAATTATGTATGCGTATAAATTACTGTTACATGCTGTAGAGTCACATGTTCTTGCTTGCTCATTTTACATGCCAGGTTTCTAGATTTTATTAGAGATTGTCATTGTTACTGGGACTTTTAGTTACTAAATTTGGTTGTTTATTCATCAATAGTTGATAAAATAAAAAAAAAACTCCATAACTGCTTGTTCTTAATCCAGTGGTTATATATATATATATATATATATATATATATATATATATATATATATTTATTTATTTATTTTTTTTTAAAATGAAAAATAAATAAATAAATAAATAAATAAATCAGTGTTCAAAATCTGTTTTCTTGTTAGAAAACCAGCCCGAGTGCAAATAACCTCATTGCAACCTTCATGATTCAGAAGATGATGACCTGAAAAGTGTGCAAAGCATATCAGACAGTCTGTTGCAAGTGGGCACAGCGTCTGAGGCTGAGGCCACTTCTTTACTAACTTACTTTAAAATGGTATCACACTTCCACTTTTTATTTATATAAAAAGCATAGATTTGCCAATACTGTTTTATAACCACATTGCCTGAAAACTGCATTGGCTTCATATGTTTTTGTCGCAGCTGAAGACTGAGACGGATGCACGTGCAAGGTTGTGTTTATTACATCAGGCACAGTTCCAAATTGTGAGGCAAAATCACAAACAGGAACAGTCAAAACGGTTGGCAACCAAAAACGAACAATGTTGGCAAATCTAAAAACATAGCAAAGAGACAATATCAAAAACTAGAAAAGTGAGGCACCATATGCAAGTCAAGTAAACATACAATAAGCATTGCTTGGGAAAGAGATTTGTGAGAGTCCACGTTTATATAGGGTGTGGATGTGATTGGGAACAGGTGCACATGAACAGTAAACCTGCTGGTGAAGTGTTGGACTGGGTATTGTTGACCAAGTTTGTAGTCTGTGGTGTGTTCTGGGAGGATTTGTAAGTGGTTTCCAGTGCTTTTCCAGTGAGCCCCCCCCACCCCCCACCCCCCCAGCATACTAGATTTTCCTTAGATAAATTAGAGGGTTGAGTAAGTTGCATGACGAAAATAAAAAACACCGTTCCTTTCTCTTTGCAGTAGTGTTCCCATTCAATTAGGAACCCATTTTTACAGCATCAGTTCAAAAATGTTCTTGACCAGGTCAGGTTGACATTCTATGTTGAATGGTGTAGGGGTCTGGTTGGGGGAACATCTGACGCTAATGGTCCACAAGTGATAGGCTTCAGAAGATTAGTAAAAAAGAGGGTGTGACATGGTCAAGCTTATTTATGACTTTGCATTGAGTTAATTGATGCATTGGGTATTCTTAATGACTTTTGTAGATAGACACTAAACCACTAAACCTACCGAGCACATATCTGTTGATTTCGAATTCCTGAGAAATAAGGGTGGCTGGTAACTAATCACACATTGGAAGGGCGTCAGTTGCATGTAGTGTAAATGATTTGGGGCATATTCAAACCAAATCTTTCTGGTTTGCAGAAGGTTGCCAGAAAACACCTGACCTCCTTGTTAGCCTTTTTCACTTGTTTTTACTTGTTTATTAGCCTGTGGATGATATTCAGACAAGAGAATATCAACTCAAAGTTTTTTCATGAAGCCCATTGGAGGTATGTACCGTACCTTGATCACTAACTATGTCTTTAAGGATTGCAAAATTTTCCAGTTTTAAGCGAAATGACCAGCATAGCAGAAGGATACAATGTAGGGATTTGAAGGGTCTTTCAGCAGTAGTGTAACTTTTTGTTTCACAGAGATCTGTGATGAGGTCTGTGGTGATTTGGGACCATAATCCTTATGGTGTGGTGTGGTATGTATTGTCAGTGGTCAGGGTACTGTGGGATAGAGAGGCTGCTTTGATATTCTCAGAGCCTGGTCCTTACGAGAACATGAAGTCAATGCTGATAATGAACAGTGCTCACAAGGCTTGGTGAGAATTCAGGGGCTTTGCTGTTTTCAAGTACTTGAGGATTTTGTGGTCAGTGAAGGTCGTGAATGCATAGGCTGCTTCCTTTAACCAGTTGCACAACTGTTTCATGGTGAGCTTCACTACCAACTCTCTATTTTCTTTGTCATAATTCTGTTCAGCTAGTGAAAAATTCTTTAAATGGATGGAAACCAGATGGATAAAGTTTTTTTCTCCAAACCTCTGTAAGAGCATTGCTCTGACTATATATTCTAAAAACAATGATGATTTGTCAGCTTTGAGTCTTTCAAAAGGCTGATCGGCTGCTGTGTTTCATCATAAACATTTCAGTATGCTTTTAAGAGGGATATAATGGACTTAACAATGGCACTTATGACCTGGATCTTCAAACTGTGGAAGTCTCTGAAGCACTTTGGTTGTTTTGGGAGGTAACATTCTCACTGCTGCAGGGTCTATGATATACCCAAAAAATGAGATGGTGGAAACATGAAATTCACACTTCTCTCACTTTATATTTACCTATTTGGAACATCTTTTGCTTGATGTGGTGAACATGGGCCTCTAGAGAGGGGAAGTAGATCAAGTTGTTGTCAGTGTAGGCTATTACAATTTTTTTTCAGCATTTGTTCAAGGAAGTTGTTCAGGGTTAAGGATAGGATAATGATATTTAACTGTAATCTGGTTGAGCGCTCAATAATTGAATGTAAGGTTGAAGTCCCCCTCCTTCCTTCTCCCCTAAAAAGGATACAACAGAAGCAGAGTAGGTGGAACTTCAAATGTAGCCTTGTTCAAGCAACTCGTGGATAAAATCTTTCTGATTGGGGTAGATGTAATTATGTGGTGGCAGGGTGCCTGGTAGAAACACTATGGCTCAGTTCTGTGAGGGGGTAGGCCACTAGGTTTTTACTTTGCCAAAGTCCTGTTTTGAGTCATGGTACACTGGGGGAATGTGTACTGAGGACTAGGCTTCAGGGCTGTCTACTGTGGTTGATGCAGCAAGATGACCATTTCATGTTTTCCTTGTATTGCCATGATATTTGAGGGTCATGGGGGTGCACTGAGGGAAATCCAAGGATTATGGATGTAGTAACATGATGAGGAATGATGTGATCTCTAGATGGTGAGTGCTAACTTAAAGAACTAGGAGTTTGAAGTAAAGTGAGATGATTCCATCTCCTATGGGTCCCCCATCAACGGTGCTTTATCTGCACATTTTGGGAGAGGGATTGGTGGAAAAAACTGAGATGAACTCACCCTGAGGGTTGGTTCACTTTGTGGAATGGGGTTTAACTGCAGTTTTCTTTCAAGAAGGGTACTGTGCCACAAGGTGATTTAAGTCACCACTGTAGATGCTTGGCCTGACCCAACTACATGGGCTCTGAGTCGGATAGTTGTCCCATTTCTGAGCTTGAGGATAACAGATGAGGGTGATTTACTGTAGATGGACAACAAGTCAGTCAAGGAGTCAAGAGACATTTCGTCATCTGAGCAGGCCAGCTCTGTGAGCACGCTTGGGTTAAGACCCCAAGGCAGCTTTGACAGCAGGCTTGGTCCATCGACTCCCAGCAGCAAGCATGCGAAATTGAAAACTCAAAAGCTGCATTCAGTTGCATTTCTTTTCCCTTGCATGATTAGGAGTTGCTCTGATGTCCTTAACTTCTAGGGTATGCTCAAAAATTCATTGGAAAGTTCCACAAGTTTGTTGCACGATGACAATGGTTGCCCTCCTTGATACCATAGATAGATCAATACCTTGACACCAACAATAGCTTAACGGAGAGATTTAACTATAAAAAAGTAAGGAACTTACTTTAAAGCAATTTCATGTTGGTTCAAGAAAAGGAGAGATACTTTATTGGGGCCACTGTAACGAGTGGCCTTTGCATTAAGATATCTTTCCTGAATATTTATCAGTACAGTAGATGATTAAAATATGATTCTCAGAAGGGACTCTTTGTGAGACAAAGGAGCATTTGTAGGCATACGCAACATGATGGCAAGATCAACCAAATGCTGTTCATTCTCTCCTAAGAGAGTCCTTTGTGCTGCCATGGCATTTCACTAATGTGAGTCTTCTGCTTCATCCATTGGGACAGCAAAGGAATCTGTCATGGCTTGGAGTTTGATATGGTTGGTTTATATTAAAACAAGCACAGATCCAACTTATGAGGTTAGAACATCCTTAATAAGATCAGGCAGAAAGTCAGATATCAAGAAACAATATGGACCAACCCATTACACCAACCATTACTTTGCAGAGAATCTTTGTGACAGTCCTTGTTTATATCAGGAATATGTATGACTGGAAACAGGTTAGTTGTGCATAGTTAGAACCCGGGATGCTGTAAATGTGCCGGTAAAATGTTTTGTTGTTCTGTGGCAGCCAAGTTTGTAGACCATAGTGTGTTCTGGGAGATGAAGTTTTAGGTGGAATTCAAAAATTCAAAAAAAAAAAAAAAAACCCAATAAACCCAATAAAACCCAATAATTAATTATGGTAATTATTGTAATATTCTTAATTATAATCATATAATCCTTTGTGACATTTCAAATATGTCTAAAAATTCCATATATCCAAATGAATCAATGACTTTATGAACCAGCCATGATTTAGAGGTTTTAACACTGGAAGCAACCTTTTATTCGTTATAAATATTAAAGTGAAATACAATGCGGTTTATTTATTCATTTCTTTTATTAGGAAGGCTGTTTAAATTTTCATTCTTATGACTATTTGTCTGTCTGTTTATCTGTTTGTTTAATGTGCTGGTTAGAAAGCAAATATTATTAACATGAATATTATTATAAATACTAATATTTGAAACAATAACAGAGAAGAGAGGCAGAGGGAAAAATAAAAGTTCAATCAATTTCTCCAGTCAGATAATTACAAAATTGTATTTTATTACATCTTGACGGTTCATTGGGCAGATTGGAACTGAAGCTGATGAGATTTCTCAAAATCTTCACTTTTCAAAATGCAAAAGAAATGGCTAACACAAAGTCACTTTGCACGTCTTCATTCTTCCGTAGTCTTAAGGCAATTAAGCATGCAAAAATCTGTATATCGCTATATTCTTTTTGACAAGCTGATATTTTTTAACATACTCAAACTTTCTACTTTTGTAAACTTTTTAAATAATGTGCAAATCGGAATAGTAAGCAGTGATTGGTACTGTAAGTGGTCCATGCAGTTTTGCAGAAGGTCAGTGGACTGGGGTCATCAGAACTGTTGCAAATGATTATCTTTGACATTTAGCCCTGCTCTTGTAGCCTATTCTGCCTTTACCTTTACTGCTGTTCTGATCTTTCTATGAATTATTTCAACCTCTTTGAAGAGTTTTTTAAATGGCTGCCCTTGGGGGCATTCCCTTGCAATGCTTAATTGTTCGGTGTAATTGTCTGGCTCTTTGTCTTCGTGCTCACTGGAGTGAACTAGATGAGGTGGGGAAAATAGCATGAAGAGGTAACTAAGCAAGGCAGATCACAATAAGTGGATCCTGTCATAATACATGCACTTTGACATTCATCAGTTCAGTCTGCGTAGGCACCGAATGATATCTAATCAGGAGACAGCAAGTAGGAGCCATTGAGTGTGACTGATTTGGAACAGAGCCCTTTGGCAGATGTAGTGAGTCCTGGTCCACCGTTGGCACAGTGACATCCTGCCAGCAGGTCCAGTTTCAGGTGGCAGGCGCCAGGCAGTCATGTCTTGCTTTTTCTTTGACACAGCACAGATCTGGGCTAGAACTAATCCATCCTAATAATTGATCGCTTCAGAGCGCAGCTTCTGACTTTTCACACACCAGACAATGTGCTGCATCTCCTGTCGTATTCTCCGTCCCCACCTTTCCTTTACTTCTCGTTTCCATTTTCCTCCGCCTGTCCATTTTGACGTTTTCTTGTCTGTTATATTATATACCATGCACGCCTGGCTCGTGATTTGCCTGTTTCTGTTGCTGTCTTTCTTTCTCTGGGAGATAAATGTCTGTGTAGTTCTAGTAAAATAGTTTCACCTGCAGCAGATTGAATTTCAGGGTGTCTGCGACATGATTCTAGTGATAGGCAGTGATGTTGGGTGTTAGAGCAATTTTGCTTCAACAGCATACATTTTGCTTGCACCTCACTGTCTAGCGACTGTATGTAGTGTCATAGGCATATGACGTATAATCCATGAATATATATATCTTCACATATTAACTTATTTGAAATGTACAGCCTGTGAAATGTAATACAAATAAGGTCGTGCATTCCCCAGAGCAGTTACTGGCTTTAGGAGCAGTTGTGTGTTGGTGGGGGGTGGGTGGGGGGGGGGGGTAGGGGATTGGTGTCGTGTGACCCACATGGAAAACACCTGGACCCTCAATCAGGTCCCAAGACTTTTCTTTCATCCCTCAGCTATCAACCAGGAAAATCTGGATATCCGTTAATCCATTTGGCTAGTCATTTATAATTAATGTAACATAATTCCTTTAAATGTGCACTTCTATTATTTTTTTATTTATTATCATTGAATTATGATTATTATTTATTATTTTTATTATTATTATTTTAGTAATACCATTGCAAAATGTGTCTAAAGATATTTTTATACAGTCATTGTATCAAGGGTGTTAATAATTGGATAAGGTTGTATACAGACCATAGCATTCAATCGCACCAGTGTGCATCCTTTGTTTCCTAAAGAGCAAACATGTGGTCAAAGTATTCCATCAAAGGCTTAGATTGAGCATAAATTAGACCTTTTTTCTTGTCATTAGTCCATAAATAATACAATATATCTTTTTTTGTACATGGTATTTACATTATATTATATGCCATAAGTAATCTAGTGAGGATTTAAACCTTACAGAAGGATGTGTGTAGGTTACATGAAAGTATATTTTTGATATTCATGTTTGTTGGTATATTTGTCGGTCCTGGAATAAAATCCCCCGTGGATACCAAGCGATGACTGTACTTATAAATTACTTTCATGCAGATGTGAGTGAGCAGTCAGATATGAAGCTTGTGCAACAATAAAAGCCATGCTTGACTACCTGGTCAGGATTGCAGTAGATTAAATTAAGATTTTAGTTTTTTAGATTTTGGGAAGTACTGTAGAAGCTTTTAAAATTCATGAAAAATGTCCAGGACAGGCACAGTATGTACAAAAATAATAACCATGCAAGTGGAATTAAGAAAGAAACATCTCTCTAGTTGAGACCAATTATAAGATTAAGTGATGTAGCTGTGGTGGAGGAACTGTTAGATCCTGACATTAGACACCATATCAACACTGCTGGCGTTTATATCTAGCCAAAACCCCCCTTTTTTTCCCTTTTTTTTAAATTAATTAATTTAAAAAAATTTTGGTCACACCCATTTTGGGTATGAACGCAAGTACTGCTCCAGATACTCATACAGTAATTATTATAGCAATAAACCAGTATAGATGCTGGCGATGCATTACACTTTATTAATAATAATTATTTAATCATTTAATAATTACTGGCATTGATTCAGTTCATAGTTTGATTGCGTGCATGTAAAACACGTCTATTGTGAAGAATTCCTTATAGTATAGTGGTGTCAAACAGACTTACTCTCAAATCTGATTAAAATAGCTTTTACTCAATAATGACTTTGCTGAAGACCTAGTCAGTGAAGGAAAATCATAAATACAAATGAAAAGGTCTGTCAGGGTGCTTGTTGTGACAGCATGTTTTCGTGAACCATTACAACAGTGCATGTAGGGTGTCGATCAGATCACTCAGCACATCCTGACCACAGCTGCTTCTGTTTGCTGTTTCCCAGCATCCCTGGCTCAGCGGTGTGTGCTTTCGACATGCAGCAGCTGGCACGTGTGTTCGAAGGGAGATTCAAGGAACAGAAGACTCCGGAATCAATCTGGACTCCGGTTCCGGAGGAGCTGGTGCCCAAGCCGAGGTACCTTTTCTATTAACACTTAACGGATTCGGTTGTGACACCCAGATATTAATGTGTGCTCAAAGCCAAGAGATCAATGCATTTTTAAAGCACTTCTAACGTACACATATTTTGTGAAATAAGCAGGGAATAACACACAACAGACCATCCTGTTACATGAAAATGGTGCCAGTCAAAGGGGTGTGATTTGGCACAAGGTGCATGAGGGTGACTTAAAGCTCTTCGCACTTATGTTATAGCTAGCACTTATGTTATCAGCCTCTCTCTCTTTCTGTTTGTCTCCCTCACCCTCTCACTCTCACTTCCACAGCAGCCAGTCATTTTTTACTAAGAAAACATAAAAGCATAGAAAGCACGCCCAACACTAACACTTACAACAACAGCTCCTTTGGTGAAGAGATGCCTCCTAACAAAATACAAAGAATGAATTTGTTAAAGCTAAGGTCTTCAGTCTTACTGTAGATTTTGTGTAGCATCTGTATGATCTGTTACGTATTGAAACATTACTGTATTAGAAAATGTGTATTAAAGCATCATACTGTATATGTCACAGCCAGTGACTACGAGTGCTGATATACAGAAATAATGCAGACTTTATGACCAGCCAAATCAACACATTCAAACCTTGTGTGATGCAACAGATAATACCATACAGCGATCAACTGCCGTATGAAAAAAATTATTAAGAATTTATTATTACTGACTCGTACCTATTAGTACTTTATCAGAAAGATGTTGAAAAAGAGTCTTTATAAATTTTACTTTGTGTTTTTTCTCGTAAATACACAGCCACCCTCGCATCAGTCTGTGGTGCTTATGCTTGCCAAGGTCAGATCAGAAAATTGTAGAAAAACAACAACAAAAAAAACCCTCTTAGTTTCTGGTACAATTTGCAATTATGCCCTGACGAGGCATTTTAACTGGTGATTTTCATTAAATCTGGTTCAGCAATTCAATTTAATTTTTCTAAATGAACAAAAAATCGAATTTTTGTACAATGAATCAACGTTTTGTACATCAAGTGTTTTAGACATGTCTCATCCTAAATGGTTGCTGGCACGCAAAGGTCCGTTAACAAATGTAAAGAATATAAAAAACACACAATAGTCAAAGAAGGATACTGTATGCCCGAACGCTCACTAACTACTGATAAAATTAGCACATCCTCAGTGTGGGTTTAAAACATTTGTGGAAAGAGATAAGTGCATCTAGCGAAGTTGTGCTCCTGGTCGATGATGCGAACTTCTCAGATGCGAACTTGTCAGAGTTCATCAGAATTAAACTCATTGCATCAATGTTTTGCCCCAAAATGTATTTGTACTGACCCGACAATTAATTTGAAACAAGCAATTTTTGTGTTTGCTTTAACACTTGGTGTAATTATAAGGGCACATTTTGTACTCTAGTCGAAGATGCCCGATGCAATTTCCCTCTTAACACACAGGCCACGTCAATGATAGAGAAAATAGAGAGCACTCAGGGTCTAAGTGATCAAGGTCTTCTCTAAATGCTCATAACACAACCAGTGTTTAGTGTAAAGGTCAGTGATTGGAGCAGGTCATGCACTAAATATGTTGGTAAATTAGGCCATTAGTCCACTTAAGCTCTTATCCTTTGGAGTTGAATTATAACCAGATGACCAGACACAATGATACAGTCATATTCCACCGATTTCTGCTCTGAATACATTTTGAGTGCAAGGACATTCATTTACCCTTGACAAAAATCTGACACAGGAATATTCAGTTGGAGTTAATTCTTTGCTTAGGATGGTCTGGATACTGTACACCATTTAGCCATTACATTACAATTACCAGCCTAAAATTGTCAAGTTCCTTTTGTCCCGTAACACTTTGACCCCGTGAGGCGTGGACTTCACAAGACCTCTGAAGGCATGCTGTGGTATCTGGCCCCAAGATGCTAGCAACAAATCTTTTAATTCCTGTAGGTTGCAAAGGTGTGGCCTCCAAGGATCTAACTTTCTTGTCCACCACATTCCACAGATGCTCAATCTGATCAGGATCTGAAGAATTTATAGGCCAGATCAACACCTTGAAATCTTTGCCATGTTTCTCAAACCATTACGAAACAATTTTTGCAGCGGAGCAGGGAACATTATCCCGCTGAAAGAGGCCACTGCCATTAGGGAATACTGTTGCGGTGAAGGAGTTCAACAATGTTTAGGTAGATGGTATGTGACATCCACATGAATGGACCTGAGGCTTTCAAGCATAACATCGCCTGGAGATTAACCCTACCGCTACTGGATTTCTATAGATAAATAATGCACACACCTGGCCATCTACATGATGCAAAAGAAAATGTGATTCATTGGTTCTTTTATTGCTCCATGGCTTAGTTCTGATGCTCACATGCCGATTATCAGCATGTCCTGCAGTTGATTGGATCAGCATGGGCCCTCTGTCTGGTTTGCAGCTACACCTCCCCATATGCAGCAAGCTGCATGTGTGTGTTCTGACACCTTTCTATCATAGCCAGCATTAATTATTTTAGCAATTTGTGCTACAGTAGCTCTTCTGAGGGATTGGACAAGGACAGGCTAGACTTTGTTCCCCATGCACATCAATGGACCTTGGCTGTCTATGGCCCTGTCATCGGTTATCCAGTTGTCCTTTCTTGGACCACGTTTATTATGTACTAACCACTGCATACCCAGCAGGAGAGCTACAAGAGCTCCGAAACACAATATCGGGACGGTGTTGTTTTTGAAATTGAGAATGACTCTGTTTAAAAGATATTGAGAAAACTTTGAATCAATAACCCCGTACAGTGTGGTAAGTACGACCTCAGAATATCAGCATTGATGTCACTTAACATCCATTCACACAGCATCCAGCAACAGAATTTTAAAATCCTGACTGGAGAATGGGATAAATGCAAGAACTTTCTGCACACAGCATTGTATCTCGTGTCTTTTGTACACAAATCAGTTGTGTGTCACTTGATTGTTGTGTTATTTTTCTGTGTAATTACTGTATCTACAGTGAAATGCATCATGGCTCCCAAATGCAGCAAAACCAGTGCTAGTGTTAGAAGTTGCAGGGGGTAAAGGAGAAGTAATGATTTGAAAGGAACCCAAAAGGTTATTTTTAAAAAATGGTGGAGATGATGTTCAGTGAATGATATTGATCCGAACTCATACTGTACACGCTGCAGTATCCCACATAGATTTGCTAATTAGCATACAGTAATATGGTGTACACACAACGTCCAAAGTCCATTAGATCCTGTTTCACAGAACGTATCTCTGTCATTATTTAGCACATCTATTCTCATAATGGCCATGCCGTTTTTCCCCCTTCACTCTCTTTCTGATTTAATGGTTTTGTACATGGCAGTTGTCTAGTAATTTTGGACTTGGAGAAGTTGGAGTTGAGGGACCAGCATGAACATTGCAGTTAAGCTATAAAAATAAATGCTGTTAATAAGTGTCGACACTGAACCAAAAGTCGTTTTATCAAAGTATTTATAACTTTCAAAAACACTCTAATACCAATGGTTTTCCAATGTCTGTAATGTTGCTGAATTAACATTGCCACAAACATGCTCGCATGTTGATGCATACTCGGATGGAACAACCACTCGGTTTTGGACATATCCTTGCACATCTAATGTAAAACCTAACATTTGACTCTGTTTCGAACCAAAAAACATAGAAGCAAAGAGTATTTAGTGCATATAATTATCTGAAGGAAGTATGGATTAAATAATGTATTCTGTTATTGTCGTCTATCAAGTAGGTCTTTCTACATGATGAGAAATGTTGATTTTTTCTTTTCTTGTGTGTTTGTGTAGGCCTGGAGGTTGTGCTGGTCAGGGCTCCAGGTTCAGCTCCTCTACCTCATTCCCTGACGAGGTGTTAAACTTCATAAAGACCCATCCACTCATGGACGAAGCTGTCCCTCTGCTGGGACACAGACCCTGGATAGTTAAAACTATGGTTAGGTAAGTGACTGCATTGCCGTAGAAAACTCAAAGTTCAGAATTTTTGTTCATATCCATAGTCATGGGTTTTTTTTTTTTTTTTTTTTTTTTGAATTGGGGAGAATGCTAATGTGAAGGCCAGGATTTAGAGTCAAGGTCAGGTGGGTGACCGGATTGCTGTTACCTAAAAAAAAAACCTATCCAATAGTTTCATTTGGCCTCTGTGTTTATAGTGCTCGGAAATGCTAATATGAAGGTCACATATAAAATGTCTACCTTGAGGCACAGTATGGTTAGAAATTCAAAATCGTGGGCAGCTGGTCTAGTCTAGCTCATGCAAGCATGATGAAACCCTTCATGCATATAGCCTGACTAACAATATAAGAATGTAGATGAAATTGTAAATCAGGGCAGGAAAATGCTGCCGAGAGCAATTTAACAGCTATTTGCCTTTGGCCTCTGAGCGCCTTGGCGAAGTAGAAGAAAAAAAAAAATTAAAAGTACTTAATTTAGCCATGTCATTTTGAATTTTGAATGAATTTTGGGACAGAAATGTTATAATGCTTGCCGTGAGTAACAATGTTGTCTTGTCAGGCATTATAATATATGATTTATATGCTCAGAAACAGTGTTGTAAATCTTTCTGGACAGCAAAATTCTGTCGCTGACCAGAGGATTAGATGACCAGAAATAGTAGACTCAGGAATAGGCTTCAGCAGAGAGCATGCTGAAATACAGATACCGTACCATGAACATACTATATTACCCAAGGCTGAAATTAGAATAATAATAAAGAAAATATAATAATTATAATTGAGGACATAAGCATCATATAAACACAAGTAAATATAAGGCCACTTAATTATCACGAAAATCATGTTTACATCATATACTATATGAAGTAACATATAATTATAGAAAAACAGAAATAAAAAGTGATTGCTGTTTTGGTTTTGCAAAGTTCAGCAAAGGTTTCCCCAAAGTGTAACTGTTAATGCTTCAGCTGAAATTCCCCTTAGATATGCATTTTTTTTCATACCTCAAACTCCCATTATTTCACTCCTTCTCCAAATGCACCATTTCAGTTTCTGTGTAAATTTTCTCCTGAGCCACGCCCTGCCGGAGAACAGCAGAGCACCAAGTCCAGAAAGAGCAAATTCAAATTCTTATACGGTATATGAAGTCATAATAGGGGAGTATTTGTATTGTATTTTTTTTTTGCAGCCAATACAAAAATGGGCAACTGACAAAAATAAGGAATGTTTTGCCTCTACACACAAAGTATTAGAGACCCATCTAAATGACTATATTAAGTTAATTTTGCACAATTGCCAACAATTTTTTTTGTACGATTTAACAGCATTATGAATATTATCTATATTATTATAAAACTAATTGAACCACTTTAAAGTCCACTTTTTTAAACTATAGAATTTATATTGAATAGCGGTCGGTGGTTTAACTGAACTAAAAATAAAGCAAAATTTTTATTTTACAGCCTAAGCGATGACATTGTTGGAAATGCATAAGTAGTGTGTGCGTGTGTTTTAAATGTTTAATTCCTTGTACGCCATAGCAGTGTGTCGACAATTACAATTTTCAACTTATTATTGCTACATTTTTACATTGTAGTAGACATGACTTTAAAACAACATGGTACGTTATCGCTTATAGTAGGCCATCTCACTCACTCACTCATCATCTATACGGCTTAATCCTGTATTCAGGGTCATGGGGGCCTGGAACCTATTCACGCCAGGAGACTTAGGGCACAAGGCGGGGTACACCCTGGACAGGGTGCCAATCCATCGCAGGGCACAGACACACACACACTCACACACTCATTCACACACTCATTCACACACTACGGCCAATTTGGGAACGCCACTTAACCTAACCTACATGTCTTTGGACTGTGGGAGGAAACCGGAGTACCCGGAGGAAACCCACCAAGCACGGGGAGAACATGCAAACTCCATGCACACAGACGGGGATCGAGCCTGGCCGGGAATCGAACCCGGACCCTGGAGGTGCAAGGCGACAGCGCTAACCACTACACCTTCGAAATTAATAAGAAAACAAGGTGGTGTTACCAAAAAACTCGATATTGCAATGTGTTCTGTTGAAAAACTGTGCCAAGTCAGAGTAAAGAAGAAAAGAGTTAAATTATCGAATATATTCCATGTTGATCATATACTTCAACTTTTTTTTTATCATGCCATTATTTGTTTATTTAATAAAAATGGAACCAAAATAAAAACAAAACCTGTGTTCAATCCTAAGTACCCTCATGTTTCAATAGCTTGTTGATCCACCTTTAGCAGCTTTATCAGTCTCGCACATCGTTGTGGAGGAATTTTAGCCTATTCTTCTTCACAACATTGCCTCAGTTTATTGTGGTTTTTGTGAATTTGCTTGTGCACAGCTCTCTTCATGTTTTAATTGGCTTGACGTCTGAACTTTAACAAAGACATCCCAAAACCTCGATTCATTTATTTTTCAGCCATTGTGATGTTTTTGATCAGTGTCCTGCTTCCTGCCTTGATTTCAACCAGTTTTAGCTGTCGGACAGATAACCTCATATTTGCCTCTAGAATACTCTGGGACATGGAAGAGTTCATGGTCGACTTATTGACTGTGAGATGTTCAGGTCCTGTGGCTTTAAAACAAGCCCTCATCATCACCTGTCTGTTTCTTTGCTTGACAGTGGGAATGAGGTGTTTCTGCTAAAATTCTGTTTGGATTTACACACAAACAACTCCACCTTGTTTTCAATTGTGCATAGGACATTGTTCCAGGAACCTTAGAATTAGTCCAGATGCAGTTTTGCGAATCTCAATCGTGATTCCATGAGGCGTTCTCCTGGCAACCCTTCCAAACAAACCGTACCTGTTCAGTCTTCTTCTAATTGTGCCCTCATTAACTTTAACATTCAACATACTCAGTAAGGCTTGCATGGTCTGAGATGTAACTCTGGCATTTTTAAAAAATATGTATATTTCTCTGAGCATTTTCTCTGAGCATTGTACGGTCTGACCTTGGGGTGAATGTGCTGGGACGTCCACTCTTGGAAAGATCGGCAGCAGTCTTTAATGTCTTTCAAAACTTAATATGCAGCAACATTTGCTTCTCTAAGACTATTAACTGTTAACTGAGCGCTCCAGACCAGCCAATTGTCAAAACCTCTTCTTTTATAGAGGTCTGGACACTTGCTGATGATCAATTAATCAAGGGCTGATTATTAACAGCACTTTTTTTGTGCAAGCAGTAAGAGGGTACTTAGTATTGCCCATATGTCTTTTTTCTTTTTGGCTTCATTTTTGTAAAATAAATAAGGACACGGTGAAAAAAAAAATTTTTGTTTTTGTCTGAGGTTCTAAGATGTATTGTGACAGATGTTTATTATGTTTTATGTTTGAACACAAAAATACATAGAATTAATCGTTACATTAAATTATATGTAAGCATTACAGTACATTGTCTGTTGTATGACAGTGAGTTTTGTTATGAGTGATGCAGATCAGAATTGATTATGACCCAACATTCATTAGAACATTCATATCTAAAACACCATGGAACAAACCCAAAATTGATATTAAATTATGCAAATGCGTTTACTGTGAGAATATACAGTAGCTAAGGCCTACTTTTATAGTCACTTGTTATTACATGTGTTTATGGTATCATGTAACACATTTTCCTGACCATGTTCAAAGGTTATTGTTGTTACTCGTTCCATCTGTCTGCCTCAATAAAATATTCATATTCATATTGTTTAGAATCATAACCACAAATTGTACCCTTGGTGTTGTTTTATTGTATGTTGTTTTATCATTTTTCTCCCCCGCTTGCACGCATTTCCGTCGAGCGGGTCTCAGCGTTTCAAATGATCTCTAAATTATACACACGTTTTGCAAATCCTCATAAATTCTGAGTAAAGTGAAGCATTGGCTCCATAACCATAAACACTCTCCTCAAAATGCGTAATTCACATTATAATAATGCATGCTTAGCATATCAATTTCAACAAACCTTGTTTTTCACACTGCGCAGATTAATTGAGAACACAGCTGTGACAGTGTGTTCGTGTTGTATGCATTAGTTAGAAGTATTTTAAAGCTATAGAAATGCGATGATTTTTTTCCCCCAATGTATTTGTTACTTTGTACGGGATATGTGTGGCTGTAAACTATAAACCAGTTGCTGATATGAATTAATTGAATGAATTAATTAATATTTCTTGTCAAAAACTAAACATAGTGCTAAAGTTTTGTCCAGGGCAGACAAAAAAAAATGGTCCACTTATAAAGAAACAGACAGTGTCTGAACTCTAACAGTGCTGGAAAAATCTTCTATATCTCTCAAACTTAAATTGTGGTTGATGACATATTCAACCAGTGTACCTGGGATTTCATTTGAGACTGTTTGCCTCCTTGTGAGAAAGCGCTTCTTCCATTCCGTCTCCTTTGTCTCTATATCTAACTCAATCTCTTTTCTGTCTTCTTTCTCTACCTCAGTTTCCTCCGACCTTCTACACTATACAGCAGGCTTTCATCACTCTTTTCATTTTCATTAGTCTGACTTTGTACATGATGTTGTCTATAGAAAATTACATTTTGCCTTTATTTCTCACATTCAATAAAGAAAGGTACAGATGTAAACGAAAAACTCAGTTGTGCTTTCACTGATCTGAATATATCGATTTTGTGCCTCGGTGTTCCCGCCAAATGAAAGGAGAATTTCTCTAACAAGTAGCTTTTGCTATTTCTAGTCCGTCTCCTTGGGTGTGTAATGATTACCACTGATGTCGCTTATGGCTGTGCATTGTCTTGTTGTTGTTATTTTTGAATAACAATAGTAGCTATTTAGAAACATTCTGTACTTAAATATCGCACTTATTTATGTGCATAATTATATTATTTTTTGAACGGTAGAATTCACATTAGCATCATTTAGAAAAGAAAGATAACTCTTCCATCTACATGCATTCACCTGATGCACAAACATTTCTTGCTAGTTTACTGTATAAATCATTAATGTTAGAGGTCTTTCTACTGTCATACAAGTTAAGTCACTTTTTCACTTAAAATCATGTTCTCTTGTTGCTTACGGCTATGACCATATTAAAGTTCCATGGCATTGAAAGTGATTGTGGAAATAGCATATTAATTTATTGATGGATTTGTTTGTTTGATGATGATGATTATGATTAAGGTGGTACAGTGGCGTAGGGGTTAGTACTGTACTGTGGCCTCGCACATCCAGGGTTGAGGGTTCGAGTCTCGCCTCGGGTCTGTGTTTGCATGTTCTCTCTGTGCTTCTTGGGTTTCAACCGTTTGCTTCCCTCTCCTCCAACAGTCCAAAAACATGCTGATTAGTTTAGTTGGCTTTCCCAAATTGCCTTGTCCTGCCCTTAACTTAATTCAGACCAAGCATGTTTGGCTGGATAGGAGACATTCCATGAGTGTTGATCCAGTGCATAACACCACTGCAACGTTCAGCTTTGTGCATCACTTCACCACCTTACAGGTTTTCTAATAACAGTTGACCCCTGAACAAGGGCACTACTTGGTGTGTGGAACAAGGGATGGAAAACCCTACTGTACCTAGTCCCGAATTTAAAACTGCTTTTGACCCAGCTTAACGCTTGTTCCGCCAGTCTCAGAAGGATACATGTTGGTGGAGCAAAATGTGGAACTATGGATAATAAATGGTACATATAGAATATATGTGTTTAGTGTTCCATAAAGGTATTATTAAACTAAAGGTCATGCTGTTTTACTCAATATCAATCAGTCTGCACCATCGTGCCTATAACCGCATCACAGCCATGCTGCTATTCTGTATAACAGCACTCCCTCGCGTGTGATTTTATATATTATAATATATATATATATTATAATATATATAATCAGTACTGTATATTACAGAAACACATGTATACGAAACCATACTGTAGGTGTCATCCTGCTGAAGGGCACTGGACTGATGCGCTGCCGTTTTTTCCTCCATGTGCAGAGGAAACATTCATGTATATTTTTTGCAAAAGATTCAATAAAAGAAACAAATGCACTGAGTAATGTGCAAGAAAATATTAAATTTTAAGAGTTGCTGGTAGCACTTAGTAAATATAGCTGCGTTTCTACCTAATGCTAACTAATAAAAATGAAAAAGCAGCAGAAATCCGCTCATTTTTGGAACAGCTAAAGGGTATAAAGGTTTGTGAAAGCATGCAGGACGTTTTCATATCCTAGCCGATTAGCTGACCTTGATCTCTGCCTGCACAACAACCTCTCTCCTCGGAATGGAGGTTTACTAACCTACAGTACAGGAAATGCTTGGCTTACTGCCGTGTAATATTCTCAAGATGAGGAAACCTACTATATCCATGAAGGCAGTCTAACGTTTGATCGTGTGGTCAGTTATATTTTGTTAATGTATGTAAGCTCACCACTGTAGAAGTAGTGTTCTGAAAATGAGCCACGTGTTGAGAATGCACATGCACACATGCAAGTTATAGGTTTTTCTTCCCTTTTCCACTTCGAAGATAGTAAATGGAAATGAATCGCATGTAGGAATTAAAGTTGCGAGTTCTCCACAAGTGCAATAAGATTGGAATCTTTGAAAATATTTGAATTTATCCATTTAGATCTACCCCTTTGCCGTTTCATACACATACACTAATTTGCCAAGAATGATCATTTTTTTCACTTGCTATTGTCAAGATAATCATACTGTAGCTCTATATCCTACTCACTTACTATTTAAAATGTATCACTGATGTATGCTATTGCGGTGACCCTGTGGCATAGTGGTTAGCAATGTGGCCTATCACCTCCAGGGTCGAGGGTTCGATTTCCACCTTTCTTCGCGTGCTCTGGCGTCCTTCCACAGCGAGTTAATTGCCGTTCTCATGTTGCCCATAATGTGTGTCTGTGTGCGTATGCTCAGTGATGGATTGGCACCTTGTCCAGGATGTACCATACTTCATGTCATATAAGCATTATAAAAGATGAATCTTTACCAGGGTGAACATCGACTAGATGTTTGCAAATACGTGGCATGGTAAGTGATTTTGGAACTGAAATGGGAGGACACGTTCAAAGAACTTCAGCTTCTGCTTTTTTATGCATTAGACAGCCAGCCGCCTATTAAAGAATCTTGGGTAGGAGGTGTTAATTATTGGTAAAAAGATGAGGAAGTGTTGAAAGCAGAGACTCTGTCACGTATAGAATTTAAATGGGGACGAGCTTTAAGCTTTTTTTTTACTGTATCTTTCAAAGTTTAGTTAATTCATAGATCTGTTAAGGAGCTTATAATACATTTTCAACTTCAGTGCAATGACTTTACACATTTCTTGTAATAGTTTATTGAAAAGTCATGTGAGCTTTGGTTATAAAGAAACGTGTACCAGAGTATAATAATAGCATGAAAGTCATATTAAATATGTGTGTATGTGCCGAAATGTACAGTACTGAAATGAAAAGATGAACAATATTACCTCTTCATCATCTGTGAGTTTATTTCGCCTGAAAGAAACTAACATACACACTATTAGCGTGTTGATGTACCAGGGTAGGTGTACAGTTTGCGGTTTGACTCACGGTGAGACGTTGTGTAAGCACCGCGAGTGACCGCCTGACGTTCCGCGTGGTTCCTCCTCGCTGTAGAAAGTGTTCATATCGTTCATGCAGATTCTCAAACATAATCCGGCAGGAGACGATTTGCCTCGCGTAATGTTGACACAGTACACTACCACAACGGGGAAATTTCGTAACAATAGCAATAGACTGCATAACTGTGTTACCTGGTACCATCTCATTAAATCTCTCTTGGAATTGTTCTGCCATCTTTTTCAAACCATTCACGACCATTTCTATACTCTACTGTAGGTGCAGAAATAATACTCAACTGGGAATACTTTTTCCTCCGTCGAGAGACCCATTTCCAACAACAACAACGGCACAACACTTTTTCTTTTTCCTTTTCACTAATGAAAACACATGTGGCTGGAGCTACTGTATGCCCCGTCAACAAAGACATGCGAGTTTCAGTAATGTATATTCTGTACTTGAAGGGAATTGTGATTTTAGATTTGTTTAGATTCATTATTCACGTGTGTTCTGTAAGTAAAAATCAACAATTAGTGTTCTGGTCTATCGACAAGCTCATATTCTAGCGCTGCCAAACTGCCAGTGCTGGGAAGCTTAACTGCTCCAGAGGGGACATATTATGCCTGACCTTGTGCACCGACCCCTATCGCTTAAGACAAGCAGAGAAAGAAATCAACCTGTACTGTGCATGTATATGTGACAGTAAAGACCGTCTTTTATGCAACCAGCAATGTCAGTGAGAATGATATGATGTTCACGTACATCACATCTAAGCGTGTTTCTCTCTCTCTCTCTCTCTCTCTCTCTCTCTCTCTGTGTTTAAACCTTTCATAATGCTTTAGAAACAGCACCACCTGCCAATTATGTGTTATATGTACATTTCCGTCCTGGAAAGCCACTGCTGAGGATGTGTAGAGTGTTCTGGCCCTGTCATTAGATCTTTTATGTTAAATGCTTTCAGCACGTAATGTTGTGTGCTAATCATTGTGATTATTTAAACCTTTAATTTTGCACTTAGCAAAATAAATATAATTTATGTAATAATTTGTTTGACTACATTGTACAGAATTAAATGAATTATTACATCAATCTTTTTATCTTTTTGTATTATTTACCATTACTTCCGTCATCCCAGGTACCAACTGAACACCATGGTGGTGGATACAGAGGCAGGTCCACACAGGAACCGCACTGTAGTGTTCCTCGGGTCCACCAGGGGCACCGTTTTGAAATTCCTCATCACACCGGGTAGAGACAACCCTTATTCCAGCACTAACGTCTTTCTGGAGGAATTAGAAGGTTATAATCCTGAGAGGTAAGACATTTGTGTTGAAAACTGTTGTAGTTTGCTCCCACTTTTTTATATATATATATATATATTTTTTACCTATTTAGTGTTGGTCAGGCATTTGCATCATTTTCTAAATGTTAGGTCCGAGATTAACACTCAATCACTAGCCTAATATACAGTATGATCATAAGGCTCTACATGAACCAAATACATATTGAAACTTAAAAACGTTGATCCAAAACAGGGGTTTGGTTGTTGATTGAGTGTTAATAGGGGTTTGCTTTGTGAAGAAGTTTTCATTAGTTTTCATTAGAAATGTGTCCAAATATGTTGTTTCAAACATTTTTTGCGAAATATTTTGTTAAAAAAAAACACTATAAGAAATCCACAAACCATCAAAGTAAAAAGAGTGAAAAAAGGTAGATATTCACCTTTATTATTAGGGATGGGAATCACCAGATACCACCTGATACAATATTATTACGATACCTAGCTGCCGATAAAATTTGTATTGCCATCACAATTTTATAAATATTTTGATTCAGTATTTTTTTTTTCCAGATTTGAAACAAACCTAGCAAATACTTTGTTTCTACTGTGCTGCCCACCAGTGTGAATTGTTTAAAGTGCATTACCTTTAGGATTATAGAGGAAGTGCAACATTTCACCACCTAAAAAGGAAACATACAGTAATATAAATTTAAATACCTTTTAAAAAATAGATTTTGAAGTGCTTGGCACGGTGGTGGTTAGCACTATCGGCTTGCATCTCCAGGGTCAAGGGTTCAGTTTGCGCCCTGGCTATGTGTGCATGGAGTTTGCATGGAGTTTCTCCCCGTGCTTGGTGGGTTTCCTCCAGTTACTCCGGTTTCCTCCCACAGTTCAAAGACTTGCAGATTAGGCTACTTGACTAGTGTGTACAGTAAATGAGTGTGAGTTGGTATGTGTGTGTGCCCTGCGATGGATTGGCACCCTGTTCAGGGTGTACCCCTGGGAGATTTCTGGGATAGACGCCAGGACCCCAGAGACCCTGATTACGGGAATAAGTGGTATAGACGATGAATAAGTGATTTTGGAGTTAGTGCAGTGCAAGAGTTTCCCCAAAAAAGAATCTCTACATAACTGAATCGATTTTCCCCATCTCGAATATCCATATTCCCCATGCTTTCCTGCTGCTCTATTCCAGTTCCCAAAGAATGATCTTCGTTTACATAGCCAATATCAGTTGTTTATCCTTTCACGTTGAGAAACTTGAGGTTGCCAAATTTTCTCAAATTCTTTAAGTTAAATCAAATTTGTTCCAAATGAAAGATGTTGTTTTATTCTGTCAACCAGAGCTTTCATTATAGAGTCTCTTTTGTCATCAATAATAAAAGGATAAAACCCTAATGCTAAGGAACAATGCTGTGCCACCTGAAGTCTCCTCAAATCCTTAGATACACCCAAGATTATTAAAACTGTCTCTGGTTCTATCTTTACCCTAAATACTTATGAAAAAAAAAATATATTGTAACCAAAGAGTACTTTATTCAGCATGAATCTGTTCGCTAGGGGCTGTACTATTACATTTTAAAAAAGATCATTCAGTGTTTTGCTCCGGTATCCTTGCATAAATACTGCCTTAAAGAGCTCTAGTCTATATTTCTATACAAGCTGGCCTCAAACTCACCAAAGAAATATGCTTTTATTTATAGAGCCGTGTTCCCATATGGCACATGGCCTACGCAGACCACACACTGTGCACAGGACAGCGAATGAGAGGTTTTCATCATTCATTGTTGCTATTAAATGAAAATGTTTTCTGCAAAATCACAAGGCTATTATAATAAAATGAAGCTTAAAGCACCTCATTTGGACAAGCAGCAGGACTGGGCTTCACAGTAAATTCTGATAATGTTTCTAATGAACTTTAGTGACCTAGAATCTAACAAACCCAAAAAACAAAGTGCAGTTTAATAATTTGGGTGAGACAAAAAAGGATGTATAAAAAGGGACAAAAAAAAAAAAAAAAACACTTTTAGTGTAAATGACATACTGTACACGTCCAGGTGAAATCTAAATACAGATACAAGTAACCTACTGTAACAGGTGTCAAATCAGAACAGAATCAGCCATTTTGTAGCTTTATCTGCCATAACTGATGCTATTTTATTTATAAAAAGATCTCTGTCTCGTAACTCAGAGAAGTTTTGTTATTTTGATATTTGTTCAAGTGAGATAAAGTCTTGTAACCTTGTGTAGTTATCATGATAATTATTATTTTTATTTTACAGTAATAGTATGTTTATTTTTATTTGATTCTAGCCTCTGTGTGCATGCAGTTCGCTTGCTTGGTGGGTTTCCTCTGGGTACTCCGGTTTTCTTCCAACACTCCAAAGACATACAGATTAGGCTAATTGGTGTTCCCAGGTTGCCCATAGTGTGTGCATGTGTGCCCTGCGATGGATTGGCACCCCATCCAGGGTGTACCCCACCATGTGCCCTAAGTCTCCTGGAATAGCCTCAAGTCCCCCATGACCCTGAATACAGGATGAAGCGGTATAGATGATGAGTGAGTAAGTGAGTGAGTCCAAAGACATGCAGATTAAACTACTGTAACTGGCTTTTCCCAAATTGCCCGTTCTGTCTGAATGAGTGTGTGTACAGTATGTGTGCCATGCAATGGATTGGCACCCCATCCAGGATGTACCCCACCTTGTGCCCTAAGTCTCCTGGAATAGCCTCAAGTCCCCCATGACCCCGTATACAGAATAAAATGGTACTGTATAGATGATGAGTGTGTGAGAATTTTTTATTCATTTAATAGGAATGTCTAGGATGCTATGAATGTTTGGTGTTGTGTTTAAAGGTGTTATTTATGTTATATTCTTTATATGATCTGTTCAGTGTGGTGCCACGGTGGCTTACTTGCCTTGCACCTCCAGGGTCTGGGTTTGATTCCTGCTTTGGGTCTGTATGCGTGGAGTTTGCATGTTTTCTTCGTGCTTGGTGGCTTTCCTCCAGGTACTCCGGTTTCCTTTTACACTCCAAAGACATGCAGATTATTCTAATTGGCATTCCCAAATTGCCCGTAGTACATAAATGCCCATGTGAATTAATACATTAGTAATCACCTTTGGCCTCCACGGTCCCTAGCTGGACTACAAAGGTTCCTAGATGACTGGATGGATGGATGGATGGATGGATTGATCTGTTCAGTAATGGGCTGTTATGTTAAAAATTCCAAATTTGTGAAATGAAGCCTAAATAGGGTCTTTTAAATATAATTTCAATTTCAAAAATCATATAATAATGCTTTATGCCTGTCTCTTTAAACATGATTTTCATGTATTGTGTTGTCATTAGTGTCTATTATCAGCTATTAGGACTATCGTTTGTATAATTCGCCTGCTTTGTATTCACTATGTGCATCACTTTTGTGTAGTAGCACTTTGTCTTTAGTTGTTGCTCAGTTCTTCTAATTACCATGAAACTCGATGCACTACATTAAGCATTAGGAACTGTGTCATGGCATTCAAATCTTTTATCATTTTTTAAAAATGTTTTAGACACAATATGTGAAATTTCCCCCCACGAATCATATACAGTACAACACCCTGATAATAAGCAATAGACTCATTGTGCCGTGAAAAGTACTACTTCAAAAGCCCTCCATAGTCAAATTAGTCATAACTGAACAGCAGACTAAATAAAAACATGTCAGCCAAAACAAAAAAGAGGTAACGCATTTAAATAGCTTTCACAGGTGTGCGTGTGTGTCTGTCTGTGTAAGCGTGCACGTGTGTGTGCGTGTGCCTACGTGTAGTAGATAAAATACATAAAGCTGCTGTTTGAAGATGAAAGCACGCGCTTGTTTCTCTGTATTAGCCCCAGCGTTTATTCTCCTGCAACAACTGGCATGAATGTTAACTAATTCCCGCAGACTTTACAATGTAAATGTTAACGTAACGTAAATGGTTCAGGTTAAATAGAACAATTTGAATAGTTATAACAAATGATTGTTAATACAGTAGGTGTGTGTGTGTGTGTGTGTGTGTGTGTGTGTGTGTGTGTGTGTGTGTGTGTGTGTGTGTGTGTGTATGGTTCGCTTTGTGAGTTTATCAACCTTAATAGGTGTTTTGGCTAGGTTTCATAAAGAGCTTTATGAATATTTTAGAGGTGTTTGGTTTGTGTCGGGCTTTATGAATGTTTTGAGTATGCATTTATGAGTATTAATAGGTGCTTGGTCTGGGAGTTGGTTTCGAAAATATTTTCTGTTGGCTTTCAAGAGTGTAAGTAAATGCAGGATTCTTTTAACAGCCTATTAAGTGTTAAATTAATACCACAGACCACTTTAATATAGCTTACTGTTATGACTCCATGTAGTAAAACTCTTTATTTACTATAAATGCACCCCATCCAGGGTGTCCTCCATCTTGCCTGCCCTTCTTTGGATAGGCTCCAGGCCCCAGTGACACAGTCCGGGATGAGAGGTGTAAGGTTTTGTAATATGATGTATACTTTTCCATGCCTCTTTTGCGCTTGCAATTGCTTATATGGTCACACTTCCTATAGTCCTATAGTCCATGTTCAGACACATATACAGTACATACAAACAGCGTAGGTGGTGTCTGCAATTTCCACTTGTCTTCCAGAATGCATGCACATGTGTTTGTTCGTCTCTTCCTGCTTGGGCCCAGGCTGGTAAGCATTTTATAAAAAAATAAAAATAAAAACTATCAAGAGGCATGGAGAATGTATGCACGAATGTTTACTGTAAAGGTGACATTATTTAGTACAATAAATGCTATTTATTGAAGATGTAAAGCTTTTTGTTCTTGATTTTATTTATTTATTTTTTTTTTTGTGTAATAACCTTAAAACGGCAGGATCCTTGGTTTACTGTGTTACCCTACTCTGGGAGTACTCTGGGACTGTCGGTTTCTTTCCACTGTTCCACTTTTACACATACAGTAAGTGTGCATGGAGCGTGTCAATGGACTAGCATCCCATCAAGGCTGAATTATCCCACGTTGTGCCCAGTGTTCATTGAATACCCTCCCATAACCCTGTTGAGGATAAAGCTCTCACTGCAGATGAAGAAATATTTAGGAAATGTTTCGAAATACTGTAGGTACTAGGTAATATCAGGGATATTCAGCGCCGTTTCAGTGTCGGTACTGTAAGTGCTTGTTTGATGTAGTTATTGCCGTGTGATGGAATCAGCGTTAACTCTGTCTGTTGTGTGTAGGTGCGGCGATGATTCCGTCCAAGCCCGCCAGCCGTTGTCTCTCACCCTGGACAGACAGAGTCATACTCTTTTGTTAGCTTTCCACTCTTGTGTGGTGAGACTGCCTGTAGCTCGCTGCCAACTGCATTCCCGCTGTATGAAGTGAGTATACACACAAGCACGCTCTGCCTCTCACATACTGTACTGATGTTCTCACAATCCCAACCCCCCCTCCCCCCCCCCCCCGCCTCAGCCATTTTATTTAATGTTCCAATTTTTCACTGTTGCACCGAAATAGCTTTTGCTTTCTCAGCGTCTGAAATCCTACTCATCTGACCCCCATCACATACACATACACACACACAAACGCTTACACACACTTTCCATGCATGCCAGCTTCAGCACAGGCCTGAACTACTGTATTTGATCCGCATTACTAATAAGTTTCATGCTGGTTAATCGCCTTTTAGTCTCTGTCTTACTGTTTTTACAGTAAGCCAATGGAGAACACACATAAGGGGTGTCATTTATCAAGCTGGATCATTTACAGTAGATGAGAAATCTGGTATCCATTAAAAAAAAAATGCAGTAATTTGAGGGAAAAAATGTCATATCCATGTTGTGCTCTTTAGTTTGTGTAGAATTCTATCTAATTGCCTTGATTGACTTCAAATCATATAATTTTCCTGGATTATTGCATTGTATATTAGATCATGTCATCAAGATTAAATTGCCTGTTTTTAATTACATTTACAGCATTTAGCGGATGCCCTTATATAGAACGACTTGCTTTAGAGTCTTTGTGCATCTCTAAGAGTGTCACAACATATCCTAATGCTACAGTGGTTCATTAGACAAGGAATTAATCAGACCATTTTGTGAATCCTCATTTATTTTTTACATTGCAAACCATAAGCAAATGCATGTCAGGATAAAGCTGTCTTTTTTTTTTTTTACACAGTGTTTCTGTTTCGTGGTACTGTATGCACCATGCACAGCAAAATCCTTAGTCTTGAATGAACACCCAGAGTGTTGATTTAACACTTTCAGAGTACATTCGTGACCATTAGGTCATATATAAACACGTGGGGTGTTAAATCAACACTCCAAGTGTTGGGGAATTTTGCAGTGTGCATGTCAGTCGTGATACTTGAAATTATCTTCAAAAGCACTTTGTCTGGTATTACTGGTATTCGTTACTGGACCATTCGTTAATGGTCACCTGGACACCGCACAGATATATATTTTTTCTTCACCGTTATTATATCAGATGATGTCACATCACTTAACTCAGACCTAATTGATGTTTGTCTAGATTTTGACCATTTCAGGTGATATTGCACTGCTAAATTATTATGTAACACAGATGTGAGATGTCAGATCTCCACTTTGTTTTTGTCGTGTCTTTCACTGTAGTATTAATTTTGTGGTCGCAGGTGTCCCAAACATTTGGTTTTATGGGTGTCACTACAAGCAAGCCAGCAGATATTTTTGCTTTTTGAACCATTGTGGCAACATTAAGTTGACAATTTACATACTTATATTAAACCGTCATCGTTATTAGGTTGTTTTTAGAAAATAAAATTAATTTTAAAATTCAGTTCAATTGTATTTGTATAGAGCTTTTTACATTGGACATTATCACAAAGCATTTTTACAAAAAAAAAAAAAAACTATAGAAAAAATAGATTCACAACTTCCTGAGACGACATAAAGAAGAAAACTAGACTCAAAAGTCATCCCATCCTCATTTGGGTAATAGCGGATAGTATGACTCTAATTAAAATCGTTCTTTCACATGACATTGGGATAATATTGAAGAATGGTCCCAATACAACGCTGCAATAACAAAGTTTATTAATATTCCTGATCTAACACGCTCATAAAGCTAATACCAGAGTTATTTTTTTGGCAACCATTTTTTGGCAACCAGGACTCAAACCCAGGCCACAGCAGTGATTGTGCTGAATGCTAACCACCAGTCCACCAGGAAATCTCAGTCAGAGCGTAGTAACTGCACACATATTTCTTTGTCGAAAACAATGAGCGTCACAAAATTCCTCTAAGGGTGCTTTCACATTACGGTCTCAGGCATGGATTCCAGTACACGTGACCCCACATTTTGGTATGTTTGCGTAATCTATACAGTCAGGCACAGATCAGCATACTGTGCTCAAGTCCACTCATATGGTCTAATCTAACCATACCATAACACGGATATTTGCAATGCACAGTCATGAACGTGTCTCTGGATGTCTCCACCCTTAGAGGAATTTTGTCTCTGGATGAGCGCAGCATGCACCGATCTCCTCCTCTGAACTACACAGCCTTAGCTCATAAAATACTGAGGCATGTGAGGCATCCGAAAAAATCAATGATATTAGGTATAACACAAAGGTTGAATTCCTTGTACGCGCCTTCTCTTTGTGTTTATAAGTGTACTCGAGTGTGAAACAATATTACTAATGTGAAAGCTGATCAATGGGGCGAGGGGAGTCAAAATGCAGTAAATAACTGAAGTGTACGAAACCATTTACTCGAGAAGCAGCCAAATGGGGGGAGAAAAAACAATATTTGCAATATAACCATATAAAAGTTGCCGCTAAATGGCGAGATCCATTTTGTGAAAATGGGCTTCGTGCAGTTTGAACATTAAACAACAATTGTGTCGTTCAAACTTTAAAAACTAATGTGTCCTGATCTTGGACGAAGCTGCAACATAATGGCAATGATATGACCATGTCATACAATATTAGGGTTTCTGCTGGGGCAGGATCTTTGTCAGGGGGACACTTTGTGACTTTTTACAATTAATCGAGATACATATGCAAGCATCATTTCCTAACCTTCTGTAAACCTTAGTGTAGTTTACCTTATGCAAACATTTCTGCACAAGATAATAAGCAGATGGCTGACAGCTAATGGTGAATACTATTTATATTGAAGTTGTTATGGTGTGTGTTTGTGTGTGTGTAGGAACTGTATATCCTCTAGAGATCCTTACTGTGGCTGGACCAGAGGAAGCACTTGTTCTCTCCTCAGACCTGGAACCAGGTGAGACTTATGGTCATAATTTTAGTTCTTCTTCGACAGCGTTTGTTTGTTTGTTTGTTTATTTGTTTATTTATTTATTTTTATTTTTATATAGACTACCATTTGTGCAAGACGTTGAGTACGGGAACATTACACATCTCGGAGACTGTGATGGTGAGTTGTTTCAGTTCATCATGGCATGACACAGGACTGGGTGGGGTATTGCGAGTATGGTTGATTTTTTTTTGTATCACATAATTGGATCATCTGGATATGAAAGCGTACATAAAACACCCAGTTAAATATTATCATACCACAGCACTTCAACAGCATAACTCTGCAAGAAGTGTTGGCTGTAGTTCAAACCGCAGGTTTATATAATGCACTTTGTTCTAATAATTTGTTTATACAGTAATAATTCATACTAATAAATTAACTTGTAAAGCAAATACACTGTTATTTATTAAAGACATAACTGTGGAGCTTTCTGCAAGGAGATATCTATTTGCCATTTATGGAATGAGTCTCCAGTGCCAAAGCCTGCTACAGGAAGGTTTGTAGGCCTTTTAGTTTCTTGGTGACATACCGTGTCATGGTTTCTTTATTTTATTATTAAATGCATCATAGAAAAAAAAGAACCGATTAAGGTAACTCTTGTGATAACAGGAACTAACTGATTTCATAGACATTCCATGTCATTAATTGTAACTGTAAATGTACAGTATTATGCTTCATTAGTACTATGGTCTAAGAGGAATAAAAAATAAGATGTCATTGTTTTTATGGAAAATAATTCGGTAACGCACCTTATCACACTTAATCTTTGAAATGTTTAATACCAGACTAGCAAAATGTAGGTCATACGATCTCCCCCTATCCCCAAACAAGCACACAATTCCCACTTTGTCCCTTTTCACACTGTGCACCCTTTGCTAGATGAAGCTGCCCTACACAAGCCATTTTACCCCTGACAGCAGTCTGCAGCAAGATGGATTAACTAGTCTTGGGGAAGCGAAAGACACAGAGCGACAGACAGCAAGAGATAGAAAGTTACATACACAAAGGGAAAAGCTTGAATGCTAAGCTGTGGAGTAAAAGTTGGGTACTAGTGGGAGAGGTTATGTGAAAAACGCAGAAAATCCAGCAATTTTGTTATATACAAATGTTTCAATCCCCATTTAGGACTATTAGTCATGCCTTTTTTAATGTTATCCCATAAGCAGTGAGGATATATAGTTACTAGCATGTGTGTTGCATAGAACTCCATTGTGAAGGTTAGTTAATTCTGTTGGATTGTATGGTGGTGGAGAAAATGTAAAGTCCAGTTTAATATCAGCAAGAAGAAACGTCACTGCGTGTGGGGGGATGAAATGTGAAAATCAAATAAAAAATGATGATATTGCCTCTGCACGATCTTCTTTGCTTATGAAAATGGCACTTGACTGGATTATGATTGTAGACAGGACAAGGATATTACATGCTTTTTTCGTGAAGCTGGAGCAGAAAACTGGACCACTGCCAGCAACAAAGGCAGCATACTGCAAAGCCCAGCAGAATGTTCTCGTACAAGTTTTCTTTTCAACTTTTGCTGTCGTGGCATAGTGATGGATTAAACCAGCTGCTAACTCTTTTAGAAAGCATACATGCTCGGTGGCTCGTATTCAAAACCCAGCAAGCTTTAATAAAAAAAAATTAAATGGCTATTGAAGCAGGGAAAGCAATGGAGCCTTAAAGGAATCAAAGCAACCCAGTTTGCCGTAACACACTATGTCACACCTCCCACTATCCTCTTGCCCAATTCTGCACATTTTACCCAAGAGAAAGCTATTTAACAAAATGTGCGACCGAAGAGGTTTTCAGTTTAGACATAAAGCGTGACATGGTTGAAAAGTTGCTCTAACTTGGGGGAGAGGGGCGGGTTATGTGGAAAACAGTACGCAGCTCTATCCAATGTTGTGCTTTTAATTCTTCTAGGTGCTAATGAAAAACCTGCACCTTTTGTTTTGACCAGGACGTTGTAAACATTTTTTTCTTAGATCCTTTGGATGCGACCATTCATTTATAATCAATGTCACCAGTATTGTGTTGATAAAACTGGAATGGTCCAAACTACAGTAGGCATGATGATAGAATTGTAACTATTTTAAAATTGTTGTTTAGTAGCAAGTTCTTATAGCTTAAATATTCATTTTCATTTAGCATCAGCATTGCGAAACAAAGTTACAAAACATAAATGCTGTTTCCATGGCAACATTTACATAATGCTGATTCATTTTGACATGCTGCAACCAAAGCTGGACCACCTTAATCACAATTAACAACAATAAACGTACTGTAATGTAATAATGTTACATAATAGTAACATTGACCACCTGTTAATTTAAACCTGCTTTTTGTAACTGTATGTCTAAATATATGAGAGGTGGAACTGGACATGATTCATACTATTCAGAATGAACAGATAAGATTCTAATTAGTTTTTTTTTAGAAAGCTTGAGACTAGAGGTGTGCATCAGGATGCAAACATATGAGTGGGTGGAATTTACTTTTAAGCAAGTGAAAAGGAGTTGTTAGATATGAGCAAGTGGGATTTTAAAAAAAAAAGTGCTGGCATTTCTGCGTTTCTACCAAGTGTCAGGTTTAGACCACACACAGTTGGAGTATAAATCAGAATATACTGTAGATTAATTTTTGGAGCACTAAAGAGGACTTTCAGTCAGGGAACCACCCCCTGCCACTGGGGCATTGCACGAGCCCATGCAACCCAAGTACATGTCCCAAGCCAGGATAAATTGTCTAGTGTAAATCATGTGCCACATCAGATATGTGGACCAAGTGATCGCCCTCTCAAGCGAAAAAAGGGAAGGAGCTGAAACAGAAAAAATAGAACACTTAATAGATGGTGATAGTGAGATTCTGTTACACACCTACCATGTACCAAAGACATTGTCATCATTATTCTTAAGCAAGAAAACAGCAGATGTATTTTTTCCCCCAAATATACATTTACAGTATAAAGCTTAAATTCCCATTTGAATGTGCTTTCAAAAATATAAGCTGCACAACGCTTTTCTCTCAGGCCTTGTCTGGGTTCCAGAAGTGTGAATTCTGAATCCATCTTAGCTTTCCGAATCGTCTCAGCATTCCAAGATGAGTTCCAGAAGTGGAACAGAACACCAGCAGGGTTTCCTTTTCAGAGCTTTGAGGGCACTTGAGCAGAAGGGCGTAACTAGTTATCATGCTAGCCCTGCCGAGGTGATTATAGAGCTGAGGTAATCTTCTCAGCAGTTGGGACAACTCCTGCAATCAGCAAGAGGCAGAAAGACAGAAACTTTCCTGCTTCATGCTTGGCAAGCTGAAACACCTGCTCTTAAAATTAAAATTGTTAACTTCTATTACATTAGGTGGCATTGTAAGTAATAGTAAATGCAGATAAAATTCCTCCTTGGACATTTAACAGTACTCCCCTTTGGCCTTGCATATAAAACTCTTAATGTTTCTGTAGGAGGTAAATATAATGAACTTGGGTGAAATTTATGTGCCTGAGAAATAAGACCTGACTGTGAGAGCATTTTATGCCATGATCCCAAGATTTTGCCCTGACCCTTGCAGGAAAATCATACACCTACACATAAAAAAAAAAAAAAAAGGTGTTTTGTTGAGTCAGTTAATATAATTATAAAAGTAATTATAATTAAAAGTCTCGTACCAGAAAATGAAACACATCTTTGAGCACTGCTTGCGGATTTAGTGTTTAATACAAAAAGCAGTGTCAAAATAAACAAAAGGTTAATGGACCGGGTTATTAAGGCTATACAATATGGCTCTATTATAGCTATTCTATAATGGATACTCTCTTAGACAGCTCCATAAATGTGGATTAAGTGGCAGTGCTTTTTTTTTTATTCGGTTGCTTTGCCTTTATTTACAAAATGAGGGTGCTAAACAAGGACCAATCTCAGTGCTTACGAGCACTCTTCCTTAAAAGTACTTATTTAACTCCCTAATTTAGAATTGATTTTAAAATTCGCCTATTGTGTTTGAAAACCCTTAATAGCATAGCAGATTCATAAAGCTATCTATTCCCAACAGCTAATGATACAAATTAAGTTTTATGGTTATAAATGCTGGTCTTCTGAACATCCCCAAAGTTAAACAAAATGGAAATGTGGGCTTTTATGGTCTTGCTTACCTTAGTACTTACTGATGCAGTATTTGAGCATTCCTTTTTTGTATTTTTTGTATTTCTTAATTGCAGTGGAACCTTGGATCATGAACATAATTGTTCCGGAAGTGGGCTTGTATTTCTTGTAACAAATCAAATTGAATTTTCCCATAAGAAATAATGAAAACTCAAATTATTCGTTCCACAGCCCCCAAAAAATAAATACATAAAAAATAATTAATACAAAATATAAAGTAAAAATAAAACAAATTAACTTTACCTTAAAAAAATAAATAAATCCAGACAGATAAGTGTTTCCATTTGTGCGCGGAGGCGCTATGTGTGTGTTTGAAGCTAAAGTAAGAGGAGTGAAGGAACCACCTCCCCTCTCCCTCTTCTCATCTTACACCGTAAACCTTCCTCCTCTCTTATTTGAGTTTCACACACGCGCACACGCACAACAGAAACACTGTTTTATCTGGGAAATAAACAAGAAATCTCTCTAATGACACTCGAGTGAACACACACTAATGGAATCACTGAAAAGAATCGCGACAGAGCAGTGTTTCTGTGTAGAGCAGAGAGTGTGTGTGCGTGTGGGTGCGTGTGTGCGTGCGTGTGTGTTTGTGAAGGAGAGAGAAGGAGTGTGTGTGTGAAGGGGCATGGTGTTAAATGACGTGCGCGCGCACAAAGTGCAGGCTGAGACAGAGAGAGGTTCTCTAATGAGACTTGCTTTTGCTTTACACGCGCACGTGTTTTATAATACACAGTACACACGCGCTGTACACACACACACATATAGTAAACAGTATACGCGCGGTTGTTGATTATATCAGTGAGAGAAGAGCATTAAGACCGAGCAGAAGAGACGATTACCCACAATTCCGCACCGCATGAGAGAGAAAAACGATTGGCTCAAAACAAGAAGCGCACGTGTGCTACAAGATACTCAATATTCGTAAACCAAGACTTGTTCGTTTGTCAAGTCAAAATTTATTAAAAATCTTTGCTTGTCTTGCGCAATCCGAGGTTCCACTGTATTATTCAAACATTACTTGTTATTATTCAGGTCCTTAATACTCACAGTGTTCTTGTATTGAACGGTAGACTATTGTTTAATTTCTTATGACTGCACTTTGACAGCACTGCAAGGTTTATATTAACGTGCTGATTAGAATGTTATCATTTCTATAATTACAACTTACAAAGTGATTTGTATGATAGACATTCCACACCAACTGATTAAAAAGGTACCTGTGAAGAGATTTTTATTTGGGATAAAAAGAAGGAGAAAATGTAAGAAGTAGAGCTGTACTTTAATCTTCAAGGCTTTTTAGTTAATCAGTAATGCTTACAAGCATCATTGCAATTTTTGTCTAACTTCAAGTGAGAGAGAGAGGGGGAAAAGGGTAGTAATGGATGAAAAGTTTATAGGTGCTCTTAAATGATAACAAGGACTTGTTTTATGGATATTCCACACTGCTGAGTCTCATTTATTAAAGTGGATAAAGCAGGAGCATTTACGACAGGAAAGTGGTATTCATGAAAAAGGTTTCTTCAGAAAATCATTTGTTGCCTGTGAGAATTGCTTTTTTATTTACATATGAGGAGATTACTTGTGTTAATCTTAATTAAAAGGCTTCAAATAGTTTGATTAGCATTAGTCATTGGTTATATGGCTAAAGTTTAGACCGAGTTCTAAATTAATATTATTAAATTAATAAAGTATTATTTCTTATAAATATTATTATTTTAATAAAATTATGTCTTATATTGCCTACTTAAAAGAAAACTAAAATCACCTAAAAGCAGCCATTCAATTACAACTAAACAAATGTTTAATGTTAGCATGTGGTAGCTGACTCGCTGCAGTGGCCGAGCTGCAGTAGCGAAAAACATGATGCTCTGTTCCCTTTCACCTTGTATTCAACATTTTGTCACTGTCAGCTCTCTGAGAGTTTTGCCGTTTATGCCGATTTGTGGGTGCCACTAAATGCAAATCATCTGTGGCGTGAATTTGCCACAGAAATGTGATGAAAAAGTTGTAAATCTTTCAGTTAAAAATTTTCAGCTTGGGAGATGCTTATGAAAACAATCATAATAAAAGACTCATTAAACATAATTATAAATTAAACCAAAATTATTAAGTGTTTAAGTTAAATAAATAAAAAACAGTTACAGTATGTCAGTGAATTGTTGTGGTATAACTAGAATCAAACACTTTGCGGCTTGTGTTGTTATTAGAAAATAATCCGCTTTGCCATTGTCATAGCTCCTATTTGTCAATTTTTTTTTTACTTCTCTGAGTGTTCTGTAGGACTTTTATGCTGACATTTAGTTCCAGACTTAATTTCCCAGCATGCACTTCCCAATTTACATGGTCCTGATTACATTCATCTGCACTTTCTCCTGTCTCATTTAGTTTGTCTATTTAAAGTCAGTGTTTCAGTGTGTTAATGGTCTTGTGTCTGTGGTTCCAGTTGTTGATGTGCTGCATGTGGTTCCCTTTTCTGGGTGTGTTAGCATTAGGTTCACTATTAGCATTAGCTTCAGACATAAAAGTGTGTGTTTGTGTTTTGTTCCTGTGGAACAAAAGTTAGCATTACTTTTAAAATGTGTAAAACTGGAATGTTTTGCTGCTGCTTGAATATGGGAATAATGTCACAAAAACGTAGAACTCAAAATACTCATATCACTTGTCTCCAACATTTTTTGCACAATAGACAGTTTTATATAAGACAGTTTTCTACGGTCCAGCCATTGCACACCCATAACGCCGCATAATAAAGTGAACAATAAATACAACAAACCATAAAACAGAATCTGTGTGAGCTGATGGTTTCCCTATGACGAGACAGTCCCATCTAAGAGTCATGGGAGACAGCGACACCCGCAGTGTATTCTTGACGTCCAGTCTACTCCGTAATTTTATTTTTATTGCCGTCACTGCAGACAAAGCTTTTTCACAAAGATGTTATTATTGGAAATGGAAGCAGGGTTTTCAGCATCTTTGTGGCAATTTCAGGATATTTCTGCCTGATTTTAATCTAGAACAGCAGCAGAGTTGAAATTGTCTACCTTCATGACCGCATCTATTATACGGAGCGGGCTTAGAGCTTGTGAATCACCTGTTGCGATAAACCCATAATTTAGGTAGAACTCTTGGTATTTTCTTTTAAATGAAGCTTTCTTTTTGTTGCCAGTCTCAGAGTCTAAACTGCTGTCTTATCACAGGGTATTTTCTGCTTTTCAAACAAGCTCTCCATAGATGTTTGTTTTTTACTCATTTTAGCGAGCGTAGCTTGTAACATTAGCTTACTTTTGTCAGGCATCAAAGCTGATACAGAGGTACAGGACAGAAAGAGGTACAGATGGTAGTAAATGGAAGATGATCTGATCATTTTTTCAAAATAAAACACTCTGCAGACTACAATAGTCAATAAAATGTAAAGGAAAAAAAATTTTCAAATTATTTTTGTGCAGCCCAATACCAAATCATCTACGGTGGTATTCATCACCCTGTACAGGGTCACTGGAAGCTTGGAGCTTATCCCAAGCTGGTCTCAGGGCACTAAGAGGGGTACAGCCTGAACAGGGTGCCACCCCAACTTAAGGGCACACATTCACAATGCGGAATTTGGAAATGCCACTTAGTCTAATCTGCAAGTCTTTGGACTATGGGAAGAAAACCACCAAGCTCAGGGAGAACATACAAACTCCATGCACACAGACCGCGAGGCGAGAATCGAACCCGAACCCTGGAGGTGCAAGGCGACGGCGCTACACCATGCTGCCACCATAAAATTCTTTGCTTGTATATTCCTTGTCAATGTGACCCATTTTTTTCAATCATGATCATAGTTAATTCAAATGAAATTAAATTAATTATATCATATTGCCTAAGTTGATAAAAAGGATATAGAACACCCTATACTGCACAATCCTGACCCCATATACTGTATATTTATTAAAACGTACTAATTAAAATAGTCTGCACTTGCATCTTGTATCAAATCCCCTAGTGAGAGCTATAGTACACACGCATCCTGTTTGTTAATTTGCATACGAAAGCATGTTCCTGCACTGTTTTATTCCTTACATATTAAGTCTTTTTTTTTTTGTTCTTTTTTTTTTCTTTTTCTTTTTTTTGTTTCACTAAAAATGTGAATAAGTAGAGTTTGATTCGGAAAGACCTGAGCTGTGAAATATAGCTTAACGACCCTAAATGTTTAACACAAGATCTGGATCGCCGGCTCACTGTAGCATTTAACAAATGCACTTCATTTCATTTTCTTGCCTTGCATCCGTTTAAGCCTCTTAATTTTATCAGACAGCTGTACCTCAGCGACACTGCTTCCACAGGAAGAGAAATAATGGACCAATATTGCACTGACATAATATTAGGTCTAATAGCCCAATGCTCATAAAATGAAAGAAGTCAGGGTTGAAAAGCCATTATTTTTAGAATGTAATCAGGTTTTCTCCAGAAGTCATTTTCATTTTAAATGTGGAAAATATAATTGGAGAGAATATGTTATTACTTTGAGAGGTCCTAGTGCTGTTAGGGCCCAAAGCGATTGTGTCTGCATAAGGGTAGGAGCGTATCTGTTATGACTGAGAAGAACCTTGTACTTGATAATAAATCTTGACACTGTGAAGGAAAAGGACAAGCAGCAAACAATATCTTACATGAAAATGAAATATTTATCTTAAACTCCTTCTAGCAAGGGAAAAATAACACATTTCTCATTTGAGTCCAAACATAAGCAAAGGTAGAGGAATGAGCTTCGCGTCCATGACCTAGAGCTGACGCTCATCGGCCTTGCTTCCATCCTGGAGGCTCTGACAGACAAAGAAGCGCAGCGGCCCGCGAACACACACCTCTGTGCCTGTATAGGCTGATTTACGGGGACGATGTGGAGTCTGCACTGCCATTAAAGCGTCATGATATAGAAGATACAGTGGCTTCTCAGCTCGCAGAGCTTTTCTTATGGCCTCCGCACATCAAAGAGCAGCCTCACTTCAAAGAGTCGCCGTGTCCATGACCTCGAATTCGGGCTGAGGATCGAGATGTAATTCTCTCGAGTGCGGTTCTCGGTGTCGTCTGATGTCAGAAAGAGGGTTTTAGGCTTTAAGACCAGATGCAGCAGGACAGAGCTTTCAGCTTTCACAGCTGACTGTGTTATCGTAAGTGGATGTGTCTTTTCAGTTTTCAACGCTGTTTTTCTTCTCCTTGGTTCATTTTGTTAAAAGGTAAGAAAGAAAAAAAAACCTTGGGGCTCTTGAAAACTCGTGTCCTTTCATTCCTTGATAACCAAGTGATGCACTACCACGAGCGACGTTAATACTGACTTAGTGAGAGGTGTGTAAGCAGGACAGAATGACAATAAGGCTGACTGATGCAGTTTTATGTAATGCTCTGTTGACTCTTAGTGTGCTTCAGCTGCTCCCTAAAGAGCTATATTGTGAAGTGAGGCCTCCGACTGAGGTGAAGAGGAAGGTGATGATAGTTGAAGATACTTGAGAACGGTGAGAGACGGCAACAAAGAGACAGGAGCGTGAAGAGATAATATAGACCCAGAATCATCCACAGATAACTCTCTCCTGTTGAATGAAAGCGTTTTATTTGTGGCCACCTGGAATTAATTTAGAGTTCATTCAACGGCAGGGACGTTTCATTGCACCATTATGCATGCCCTGAAATTTTTCATATTTACATCTTTCCCTCCGCCATCCATTTTGCTGATTGTGCTGTGGGTGTGTGTGTGTGTGGGTGTCTACGTGTTCTTTCATTGCACTAACTTTATGACACTTTTCTTTTAAACTCTAGCTATATTTCATATATTCCTCACAAAATACCTTTTTTTTTTTTTTGAAGGTTTATTGGTTTTATGGGTTCTCCGAATCGATAACAGGTGCATGCTGCGGCAGGGCAGAAGTCAAAAGCCATTGGCAGGCAGGATGTGCGATAATGGGATTCAGAATAGAAACTCAGCCGTGCCGTATAGCTTCTCATTTCTAAGCACGTCAACCCGGAGTGTGCGCGCACACACACTCAGGGTATAGCAGAGGCAGGACTGAGCACAGGGAGGAGAAGAGATAACTGATAGGAGATTGAGAAAATGGTGGCAAAAATCAAGGACATCCCACAGGACAGCAGAGAGGAGAGATTACAGGAAATGCCAGAGAGACTGAGAGAGAGAGACAGAGAGCAAGGACAAAGGAAATGAAAAAGAACCTGGAATCAATTAATATAGATTTAAAGCTGCCTCATTACATTTCAGTTTCAGTATTGTGAACATACAGTACACACAAGTGTTGGTCATTTCTATTCATTTTTCAATAGATCTTAGAAGGATTATTAGATTAGAAATGATAACGAACAAGAGCAATTGTCCTTACTGTACGTGAATGGCAGGATTTGCATTAGTGTGTTTTTAGTTTTAGACCAAATAACAATATAAGATCAAGCGCTTATATTTCAAGGCTCTAAACCAGACTGTGAAATGGGAAATGTCTTGGGTAATGCATTCTCCCCATGATTGCACTGACATGCTTCTGCATAATGCTTGTCTCTGTCATGCTGATCACCTGAATAGAAATTTCAGGTTATTTGATAGATGGAGTTTGCATTGCCGGCTGTCTTAATAAAGCAGTAAGATTGCTAAGTCAATAGTACTCATGGTTGATTGCGTTTTAATTGGTAATCTGCTAAAGGTTAAGTAAGTCAGTATTTTGTTGAAGCTCCTCTCATGCTGACATTTTCATAAAATCTGTGAAAGCTGCACTTACCTTTCTCTAAACTCTCTTTTTATCAAGAAATACTTACAGTTAATGACAAATGTGTCTTTTCATTGTATGTTTGCCTCCTAGGGAACAGTGTTATTGTCATGTAACTCATCAATACAGGTCATATCAGAGGTCTTGGAGAAATAATTTTTGTACCAAATTGAGGAGTTGAGGACATGTAGACATGTAGTTGTCAAATTGTGTAGAGCATACAGTAAAAAAAAATGTGGCAGACAAACTATAGACATATAGCTATTATAGTCCGTTCAATAGATGGACTAGCGCATAAATAATCAGGACTATGTAAATATAAAATATGAGTATAGTGGAAATAATATTTTATTAGCAGTTTAAACTTTGTCTATATAATATGTCTGCATTTGTTTCTCTTCTCTGCTTCCCCCCCTGCAGGCCTGCTGCATGAGAGTTTCACAGACGAGCCAGAGAGCCTGGTTACTCTGAACCTGCTGGTGGTAGCAGCTGTTTCGGCGTTCTCCACTGGGGCGGCGCTCTCTGGCTTGGCCGTGTGCTGGATTATGAGCCAGAAGCACCGTCATTGCCCTAGAAGTGAAACTTCCTCCTCGGGTAGCCAGCGCAAGAGTGAAAAGGAGTGCAGCATGTTGGGGCCAAGCACCAGCGGCTCAGTGCTGAGCGTAACGGATCGGCCACGCCCACAAGGCGAAACGCTGTTCGTGATGCCCAACGGTTGGACGAAGGCAGCGGATCTGGACCCAGGACTGCTGCCTACACCCGAGCAGACTCCGCTGCAGCAGAAACGCCCTGCGCCATCGCTCCGCCTCTCCGACTCAGGCTCCGGCTGGGACCAGAGCCAGACCTACCTGAACTCGGTAGGCACCCAGTGTCCTCCCCCACCACCCTCCGCCATCTTCCTCAGCTCTAAGCTCCTTAGTGACAGGCGCCATGAAGAGGTCATGGAGCGCCAGCGCTATGTTTCTCTCTCTAAGTACCGTGAGCATGGCACACGCCCAGGTACTCTGCTGCGCAAATCAGCGGGTGATTACAACTACCCAATGACGCCTCAGGACTCGCCTGACAGGAGGCGGGTGGTTTCTGCGCCCAGCACACAGATGGAGTACACCGGCGAGGCTCTACGCTGGACCCATGAGAACTACGTCTTCCATGCCGTGCCGACCCCGGGACACCGCTACGCCACAGGCGCAGGGCATCCACCGAGCCTCGCCCGCACCGTTCTGCACGGCTCACGTGGCCTCATGGACCTGGCAGATTTCAGCCACCTGCTGGGCAAGGGAGGCAACGAGCGTGCTCCTTCAGGGCAGTGAAGAAAACAGAAAAGAAAAGATCTGTGAAAAAGAAGGAAGCAGTGCAGTAGAAAACATGCAGAGTGTAAAGCTTCAGAGCTACTGCAGTGCCAGCAGGAACTGGCCAACATCTTTCTTTTTTTCCCTCCATCTTTCTTGCTGTCTCTCTCTCTCTCCTCTCTTTCAGAGCTCCTTTTCGATCTTGTCTGGATCCCTCTGTCATGCTATGATCAATCACTGGAAATGGCCTTCTCACTTCCTCATAGCTGAAGTTCCCACAGAGGAGCGCAAGCTCGCGCTCACACACACGCACACCCAGCTTCCTCAGTCCACCCGCGCAGTCTTGCTGGTCGTCTTAACACAAACGGCAAGTCCTTCATCAGAACCAAGAGAACAGCCACAAACTGCAGCATTTGTGACTGCGGCAGCGCTAATGACGTCCATATCTATTCCCAAACACACACGCGCGCTCTCTCTCTCTCTCTCTCTCTCTTTCTCTCTCTCTTTCTCTCTCTCTCTCTCTCTCTCTCTCTTTCGCTCATCATTTAGAGAATGTGCTGGCGTGTTCTCGTTCACTTGGGATTTCTGAGCTGCTGGTTGTAATAAAACATTTTCAGTGAGGGTCGGCAGAGACAGCGCAGAGGCATCGATTCCCGCTGCAGTCTAGCCGTGGCGTATACCTCAGCCTATCCCATTTTCTTTGGTTTTATAAATTGCTTTTTGTTTTACAGTGTTGAACTCACTTAAGTAGCATCACCGCTCCTGACCCATGATGCAGTGCCACACATCAGCAGTATTCACGCTGGCAGGACATATAGAAGAAGTCAAGAGCGGTGCATCTCCTTGACCGCACATGCAAGCGTGCTCGTTTTCAGAGCGGAAAATACGGGAGAGAGGATGATCCCGGTTCATCCGCTAACTCTGATTTTCTGTGAGGCTACTCTACAGGGGGACAGAAAGGGAAAGACAGGAGCATGGAAGATTGAGCGAGATGACACAGAGAGGGGTAAAATGAAAAAAAAGGAAGTGCAGGATTTTAAAGCAATTTTTTTTCTCTCTCTCGAAAGTGTTCGAATTCTTAAATGTTGTACGTTTTTCGTGTACAGTTGTACAGTGAATTACCTGCTCCGACCTGGACTGTGGACAAACAAAACAGTACTAAAGAAAAAGCAGAGATGACCTTCAGCTTGAAAGTTCATACGAAGAATATATAGACTATATAGATGCGTTCGCTGTGCGCCGAGTTTCTCTAAGCAGCGTCTGAGAGAAGAAGCGACGAAATTAAACTCTCTTCATCTCCTTAGGGGAAGAGAGGGACAAATAAGCAACGGAGCTGAGAAAGATTGTGCCAAATGAGGACCGCTGATTGGATTACCCGGCGCAAGATGTCATTAAATATCGAGTGTTCCAGAGACTCTTCAGCCTGTACTGTATTATAACCCATTTTGTTGGTTGCTTTGTTCCATGTTTGTTCTCATTAATAGGCTCTGTATTTTCTTTTGTCATAAAAAGACATTTGTTTGAGAAAAAGGTCGAAATTTACATGCTTTGAACAGTTAGTCGCATACGTACGCTTCATCAGCACAGGAGCCGAAAGGGGACATTGTGTATTAGATAATTATACAAAGTGAAAACCAAAATCATAAAATTGCATATGTGCAAGTGCCACCGATACAGTAAGAATAAAAAAAGAAACTGGCAATCATTTGATCAAAACCTACTTATGATAGAAGTCTAAGGGTAGTTGTTGAGTCAAACAATAAATGGGATAAATAACTACAACCTGGTTTTACAGTACAGCCGGGGACAGCTACATAGGGCTCCTGAGTGGCGCAAAAGGAAAGAGTTTGCCCTGCCATCTGGAGGTCGCAAGTTCAAATCCATAGCCAGGAGTCGCAGCGAGCCAATTGGCCACGCTCCCAAGGGGGAGGGGGTGTCATATTTGCACTCCGACATTAATCATAGCCGATCATAGGGGTCTGTGAGCTCACGCAGGCAGATGGCATCAGGTAGATCTCTTCTCCGCATGTGAGCAGCAGTTCAGTCGGCTGGGTGTCACGTCTGCCGGAAGAACCGCCTGAAACTGTTGCTTGATGTGGGGAAGGCAAGCGGGAATGAGCTATGAGTAAATTAGGGAGAAATTGCTTTTAAAAACCTCCATAAGTACAGCTTTGGTCTATCTTGAAGCTTTACTTTCAGTCGTTTTGAATCTGTGCATATTGTAAACCGCCGTATCAGTAGAGTTCAACAACTGCCATTACACTCTCATTATAAGTCTGTAAACAGTTGAGTAACGTGTTTGTTTCCATAAATTCTTCTTAAATTATTCTCTGTGGTATTCGTACATATGCTACAAACATGAAACTCTTCCTTTCAATAATTCCTGGAGTACTCCCATGCAGAACAGTGTGAGATGTCTGAACATATGGATAATCTGCATAATGCATATGTAATTCCCGTGCATTGACGGAAAAGTTTAGAAATCAACCACGCTTTGATGACAAACACACATACGCCAAAGCGCACATGCACAAAAAAAAAAAAAAAACACCTGCATTTTCAGTGTCCTGCTTCTTGGGGGAAGATTCAGTCTCGTGCATTCATGGTTTGTTCTACTCTTTAAAGGTTAATTCTTTAAAGATGCGTGATATTGGAGCCATATGGCTGGGGTTAGGGAGAGTGCGACCACACACCCTCAAACACACGGGAATATACACAAATATATACACTGTCACACGCAGCACCTGTGAACTGTGAAAGTACAATGTATGCTCACACACACACAAATCAAGTTTGCTTCGAGATGGCATGCATCTGGAAGGATTGCTGGCTTGCAGATTATCCACACACACACACACACACACACACACACACACACACACACACACACACGCACGCAACATGATCATGGATGATTAAGGGAATGCATTATAAATGCAATTGGAACATGTTTCATGTGTGTGATTTGCCCCAGGCAACAGTAATAAAGTTTGAAAGTTTCAGCTTAAAATAAGGAGGAAAAGGAAATCTTTTGAGAGATGATGTGAGATGCAGGTCCATGACAGATCACTAATAGGTCAGAATATCATGAACCTGCAGTTCTATTCATGATGCTGCATTTGCACAGTAGCTTCACATGCTTTTATGAAGCAGTCACACACGACACACACAGGAGGATATACAGTACATAAATGGTAGATACATTTTCCATGGCAGATGATGATTTTTTTTTTTCCCGTTGGCATTGTGGTGAGCTGGTATGGAGAATGAAATCACATGGTGAGAAACATGACTATCAGAACATATAATCTTAATTTTTATCTGAACTTTCTATTTTTTATTTAAAGAAAAACCTAGGAAAATCAGACCAGTCAGTTTATATATATATATAAACTGTCTCAAAATGATCCTCTTAAAGGTGCAGTATGTCATTTTCAAAAGTGATTCTGGACCTGAAACAATCATGTAATATCAAAGACATTCTAGAAAAAGAAACTGTGATTTAAAAAAACTGCCATGCAAGTGATCTGGCTAGTTTTTGTTTGTTTGTTTGTTTGTTTGTTTGTTTAATTTTAGGCTTAGGATTATTATTTTCTGACCCGGAAATAAGCTCCACCCCTTAATGTACAGTAATTGCAGCCTGTATAATATTTAAAAAAAATCGCACTGAAGAAAAATCAGATCAATCCGTATTTTTACATTAAATTAAGGAAGTGACATTTGTGATCTTCTTAAAGGTGCAGTACAGTATATACATTTTAAAAGTCTTTCTAGACCTTATATAATTATATAAAATCCAACACGCATAGAAACTGTGAGTTGCAATACTGCCATACAATGGATCTGTGTTGGTTTTTCCATTAGAGGTTTAATAGATGGTTTACGGTTTTTGATCCTTAAAAGTGAGTCAGTTTTATATATTTTAGGAGTTTCTTTCAAGACTTGTATATCAAAATGTTTCAAAAGTTAATACTGAGATAAACTGGAGTACTGTGCAGTAGTCTTGAGCCACCCCTCATTCCTGCAATATAAATAAAAATATGTTGATTTAAATTAAAGAAATGTGAGCAAATGTTTGTTTTTTTTCCTTCCGACAGGCTGCAAAGTGCCTGAAGATAAAATATTAAAAATATTTTTAGGCAACAACCTCAGCAACAACCTCAGCAACAACCTCATTAACAACCTCATTTCCCCTTTCGTCTGTTCCAACCACTCAGCATTCAGCATCACCGGTATACTGATCACCTCTTTGATGTTTTTCTAAAGCTTTAATACTTTATAGGTCACTTTGGGGATTATCGAATAAGAGGCATTCCTCTGAAACTGGTTAGGACTGAAAACTAGGAACAAAAAAAGTCCTTTAGGAGGCCTGGAGAACTATTCCTAAAGGCGGCATTAAAAATACAAGAATGTCTGACTCTTTAGAAGCAGAATACTAAGGAATTTGGGCCGACTCGAGACGTGTGCACAGTACTGTATATCAAATACCACGATACTGGATTGCAAAAGCAAACTTTTTCCAAAACTGTATATATACCGTAAAGGGAAATTCTCTGCTCTGTTCTGTCATGAGGTCTAAGCATATATCAAAATTCTTTGGATAAGTTCCGCGACACGACATACTTGATGTGCCAAACTGTAACACTTTACTCGACAGGACGCCGGTTGCAGCAAAAAGACATTGACTTTGTCATTAATGGTGTGATTCGTTTCAACTTTTCTTTCAAACTCCTGGTGTGTTTTTTTGTAACCATGTACACCGATGTGTTTACTTCCTTCTGTGTAGCATGCCTGCTGCAATGAAGGTTGGAAGTGCTGTTGTATGGTAAATCTGTTCAGCCGGCCTTTACCACAACTGCCATATTGTTACCTCAACTCGAGGCACTCGACTTCACTCCGGGAAGGCACAGCAATGAGGCCTGATCGTAAATCAATAACACTACTGTATATATAAGCACAAGAGCGTTTTATTTTTGGGATCTGAAAAGACTGCTAGTTTACTCAGCCATGTGACAGAAGGATTTTTTTTTTTTTTTAAGCAGTGTCTGAATCATCCAGTATTGATTCGAACCCAGAAACCTTGGACTACGTTTTTCCCGGGAGAAGAAAAAAAAACTTTGATTTCCCCTCATATCGTTCCTTTTTTTCCTTTTGTAATTTTGGATGACTCAGAATTGTGTGACATTTTCCGACAGAAGGGACAAAACGGTGACTTGTATTAGAATTGTACATAGATGAAACAGTGACATTTGAAGCAACACTTGATCTTGTTTTCTCATCCATGTGTACAGAAGATACATGTATGCAAGTGTACAAGACAAATGCTTTTTTTGTATTGAAAAAAAAAAATCACCTGTGTATACACGTATTTCAATTATACACACATACATATAGAAGAAACACACACACTACTCGAGATGTTGGCGTGCACAGACTTATTTTGATCTGTAAATCGACATGGATATTTTATCATTCTAATAAACACAATGGATTGTTCATTTATGTGCGTCCTGTGAAAATCGTTAAATCGTTCTAAAATGTTAAGCCTGTTTTTTTTTTTTTGTTGTTGTTGTTTTTTTACACTTCAGCCTAATAGAATCTGGAAAGACTGAATTGATGTGCATTAGGATGACACTGAGTGGTAAACAGAGGCCACTACAGGACAAGTGTGAGCATCTCTGTTGCTATGGAGATCCAATCCTCCGTCACCATAGCAGCATGGATGTGATTTTTAAAGAATAGAAAGTGGTGCTGTTTTGAAAGATCGTCAAATCCAAGCTAATTAGATCGGTGTTACTCATGCGACACATAATTAACACAAACAACGCTTGACTTGTCCGTACTGGCATTACGCTGTGTGCATTTAAACACTGTTTGGTAGATGAAGTCTTTTGTTTTTCGAAGGACATCAGAATCAGAACTTTGAGTCACAGAGAACTTTCCATTATTCCATTCAACACCAGGCAGAGCATCGCTCTGTCATTAGCCCATTCTTTCATCCCGCATTAACTAGAGGAAAAAAAGAATAAATCTGCCACATTTTTTAAGATATGTTCTTTTTCCATTATGCAAATGTTCTGGTAAAGAATTCTATTTTGCAAAACAGACCTCGTTTTTAAGCGCATTAGAGCAAGGACATCTGGTCTTCGTTAGCACAATTTCAGCAAAACTCGTATTGAAAACAGATTAGCTAAAGAAATCCAAATACTGTATATACTGTACAGTATGAAATTATGAAATAGAAGCTGAGATGGTTTTGATTTTGAGGCTTCGACCAGGATGTTGTCTTTATACACTCTGTCTTTATAACAGACAAAACACAATACAGTACTGGTGCTGATTGAATTTTTTTTTTGTGTGTTATACATTACAATATAAAAAATGTGTGACAAAGTAGTAAACGTATCACTGAAGTTTATGTAACATGAACGTAACCAATCGTGCTTCCATAAAAATTTCTAATTGCTAATTTCAGCCGTTTTGATAGATGATTTTACCGTATATGTTCCCCCAAAATGGCCATTTTTCAGGGTTATACTGTCTCGCTTTAATTAATAATAATTTAAAATGCTAATTATTTATATTTCTTTGAGTATTGATGGTTCAATTGGTGTAAGCTTCTAGAAGTATATGACCTGTAAAATTTGTTGTTTAAATTAAAGCACTCTGGTTTTTTGGTAAAACCTTGAAAAGCAAAAAATCTGTAGTGTCCGTAACCATGTCAAATTCATGTTGCAATATCTTAACAATTTGCATTTTGGAATAATACACTTTTTCAGAAATATAAATGTGTATTATTCTACAAAATCGAAAGTTTCATCTGAATGACTATTAAGACCATTGAAAGATTTGAATGAAAAAAGTTACAGACACTACATGAAAGTGAATTCAAATGTATTTAGCAAATGTTGTTCTTTTGATCTGATAAAAATATAAATGTGTTTGCATATTTAAAAAAAAAAAAAAGGAGCTAAGAAGCGTTAAGTATTATGGAAGATGTTGTTATATGATCCTATCTGAAAATTCACTTTCACCTAGCTGAGACACTTTTTAGCATCAATACTATGTTTTGGCTGTAAGCAAGCTACCAAAGTTTAGGATATTAATGTTATAGATTCAGGAGATTAAAATGTACTTTCTAAAACACATTATAACTGAATAATCATTGACATCATCAGAGATGGTCAGAGTTCAGTGGAATTCTGTCCCAGGGTTTGAAGGAAAAACACATATTGGAAGACATGCTAGTCCATCAAAGGATACACTGGACACATGCTCACATGTACATTCCCACCTAGGAGCAATTTACTGTATATCCAGTCACTTACAATCATATTGGGCAAATGGATAGAAATAGAGAACCTGAAGGAAACCCATATGATCACAGATTGTAACTTTGTGATTATCAGAATGGCTGTGATCTCGTACTCACCTCATGGGTTTACACCTACAGACAAGTGACTGCTGTGCTGATATTCAGTATAACCGCACCAGGCTCACATGCTATTGCTTAATTACAAAATATGAAAGAATAAACACATTGGCAACCTTACCATGAACACCAGTACCCCTGTTTGTAAATGCTCAGTTATTCAATGAGGCAACAATGTGCAGCAGTACATTTCATATTATTATACAGGTCAGAGGGGAATAGTCAGAGTGATTTAAGCTGGTAGGAAGTCCACACGGTTCCTCAAATACTTTTAATATACCTCTCTTACTCACTCTATAATCTCAAATGCACAACATGCCAAACCAAACCCTTTTTGTTTTTTAATCTCCAACCTTTCAGCTTTAATGAAATTCATCTTCTCACCTAAAAGGAGTGCAACCCAATGTGGTCTCTCGCTGTTGTAACCCATCCGCCTGATGATCTAAGATGCTCAAATTCAAATTTAGATTTTTTTACTTGTCACATACACAGTCATACACAGTACGATATGCAGTGAAATGCTTATACAACCGCCTGTGACCTTACACGAAAGAGACCAAAGAGAAAAGACAGTTATGAAATACACTAAGAAATTAAATAAATAAAACTCTAGCTATGAAAATATAGATAATTATAATTTATAAAATATAAATATAAGAAAATTAAAAATTAAATATAAAAAATATGGGGAATAGAGAGAGAGAGAGAGAGAGAGAGAGAGAAATATAGAAACTTTAGTTGTAAAAATGTTATAATTTACCTTATGTACAGTAAGTAGACAGATCTGCATTGAAATGATTGGAATGGAATGGAAATGACCCATATGGTGAATGTATGAACAGAGAACAGTTAGTCCTCCTTGTGTAAGTGGCATTGTCCAGTTCTTAGCAGGTGAGCAGAACAGTGTTCAAAGTCCCAAGCTTCAAAAGTCCAGGGATGTGCTTTTCTGCTTAACATGAACCAGTCAGGTATGTTGCTGTAGACGTCCTGTTAGCTTGAAACAGTTGGGTTATTTTTCTCTGATTCTTATCAGCAAGATGTTTCTATATGCAGAACAACATTTTTTTTTTTTACCCATCATTGTGTATCAAATTTAAACTGGCCATGGAGATCAGCAGTTTCTGAAATTCTCACACCAACTCATCTGGCACCAGCAACCAAAACATATCAGTCATTCTTGAGAACTGGGACAAAACAGGTCCAGCACATAATATAATATTCTGCTCTTTTGTAAACTTCTTTAATATATATTTAATTCTTTTATATAATTTTATAACCTAAAGCATAACACAGGTTTTTTCACTCACTCACTGTCTAGACTGCTTAATCTTGTATTCAGGGCCGCTGGGGGACTCTGGAGTCTATCCCAGGAATCATCAGGCACAAGGCAAATACATGCTGTACAACCAACAAGGGGAAAGTTTAATTGGTGTGTTGATTCAAAATTTGGAAAAATCTGGGAAAATTATTAAAACGTGTATTGTTTACAATAGATTCCCTTATAAGTGAAGCTCTGGACCCACATTTTCATGATTTATCCATGGTGTTATGTGATTGGCTGATTGGATAGTTGCATAAATGGATAAAGCATTGTGTAGGTGCTCCAATTCAAGTGTGTCAGTGAGTGTATACAGTAATTCCAGAGTATTGATTATTATTGAGTATTGTTGAGTGTGCTTTAAGTGCAAGTTTGGTAGTTCATTATTTATTAGACATGTAGAGTGTTTAGGGTTTTTTCTTTTTTGTGCATTTATGCTATTTTTGATGACCACAACAACAATACATCCATTAGGAGACTGTAAAATGAGTGTGCCATAATAAGTTAAGTGTGCAGTAGACACAGCAGTTAAAGGTCTTTTAAAGGTCATCAACAAAAATAAATAATTAATGTATTTGTTTACTTGTTTTTTTTGCCCCAAGCAACTCAATGTATGATCATTACTATGACCTGCAGAGTTGTAATCAACCAAATGACCACAAGAGGGCAGACTGTCATTAAATATATCTATTTAATTTTATTGACATTTTTAACCATCAACTTGTTTTTGTACAAATAATTTAGTGAATATATTAATGACATATTAAGTAATGTATTATAAAATTTAAATGTTATATCTTTATTAGAAAGAACAATACAAAAAAATCAGATATATACCTGTATACTCTATATATACCCTGTATACTGGGGATAAACCGCTTAAGAGTTCCTTTTACATGCATTGCTAAAAGGGCCACAAATTCAAGTGCACAGCCATACAGAAACCAACTGGTTGAACTGAAGAGTTCAGTGGTTTTAAATGTGGAACTGTCACAGTCTGCCACATTTTCCAGCTCGTGACATTTCTGCCCTGTTAGATCTGCCCTGGTAAAATGCAACAGCATTTCTTGTGAAATTGACATGTGTAAGAGCCACATCAGCTTAGCCACAAAGTGGTAAAAGACACAAAGTGAGGCTTTACATCAAATGTAAAAATACCTGTACCACATACAGGCTGCTCGGTTCTTGTGACAGATATGACACGGAACGCAAGTTCCTCTTTCTGTATCTAATTAGAGATACATTATACAGCATGAAACCAGGTTACTATGAACCTATGTATAGAAATAAGTTAATATGAAATTGTGCCTAGAAGTACTGTAAGTTTACATCGGTTTGTATTCGTGATATAGCAGCCGAGTTTAAAAAAATAAAAGAAATCAGTTTCTTTCCCTTTTTAAACTCCAGCTAAAAGATTTTAAATATCAGTAGAACACATTTGTCCTTCCTCCCTCCCTCCCTCAAACTCACATTTGCACAGGAAGCACCTTTCTACCTGATGGTAAAGATTAAATGATTGTTTAATGATTATTCTTTAATGCAATTTGCTTATTGTTTATCTGATTTAAGCAAGTTCCTGTTTGAAGCATATCCACCGTTAGCCCTTATGTACTGTAGACTGAATGATACTGAAAACTTGTCATGCTTTGAGTGTAAAATACTCATACATATATACATACTGTATACTTTTAGTTACTGTATAAGATTTTTTAAAATTTAGTTGTCTTTAGAGTCTTGATTTACTGTATGTCAGACGTTTAGCATGCATTACACATAAACTCCAGCATTGACATTGGTGCATTTACTTTACAAAGATTCAAATGCAAAGCTTTATAAAGCAATGGCTTAGTTACTTTGGCTTAGATATCAGGTCCCCTGCTTCTGGGTTACTATCAGTGAGAGACTTTGGGATGCCACCCCAGGAATGCACTTATTTTTCCCACTTGAAGAATCTATTTTAAACCTACCATTTTTTCTAACACCTCTTCCTTTCATCCTCCGGCTGGTTTTTCCTGCTATTTTTAGGACCCCAAAATTTTGTTTTCTAAAAAAAAAAAAAAAAAAAAAAATTCCAACTTTTTGGGCTTTTTGGATGTCTTAACATGCGTAAAAACTCTCAAACTCTCTGCTGTCATTAGGATGCCTGAGAGTCGTGTGGTCACCTGCCCTCAGGGGCCTTCACATGAGATTTTTCTGTATGAATATTCTACATGTACACATCACAAATGTTAACACAATTTTGATGTACTCCACCAAGAGAATTGATATGATCGTCACCACACACACAGTCATACACACATATACACACACATCTCTCTCTCACACACTCACACGAACAAACACACACATATCACAAATGTTAACGCTCACACACTCACATCTCTCACACGTGCGCACCCGGGCGGTGATGGCTTTTTGTAGGTCTAAACACGCTCGAAAGACAAACGGGTTGTGTGCCCAGGTGGCGACTGTGCAGGGTGCTTGGGCCCGCTCATCAGTGCATAGTTCATACACACATACACGAATGCAAACAAAACTCTGTACACGTTTGAGCTGAACAACTTTCTCATTGCATGACCTGGGCTCAACTTAACAGGAAGTCAGTTATTTTCACAATCACAAATGTTAACACTCACTTACACGCATCTGTCACTCAAACATATACAAAGACACACACACACACACACACACACACACACACACACACACACACACACACACACACACACACACACACACACACACACACACACACCAAATTCCCCCTATTCCACACACATACTGTAAACACATCACAAATGATAACACTCGCATCTCTCACTCTTACACATGTGCGCACACACACACACACAGTTGACGTGACAAATATTTAAGGCTCAAGCCGACATCAGCCCTTTTACATCATATTGTGTGAAGTGTGCATGTTGTGGGTGCACCCGGGTGGCGATGACGCATGGGTCCACTCATTGCTGCTTCCAACTGTATTTAACTATTTATTATTATTATTATTATTATTATTATTATTATTATTATTATTATTATTATCAATCAAGGCCCCCATACTATCTCTTGTCTCTGAAAACTTTTTTCAACAAAAAGTAATATCCCACAGAATCTAGGCAGCAGTTTGTTGTTGCTAACCACTCCACAACTTCATAAAAAACATGAAATGTATACTGGTCCACAAAAATGTATCTTAACAAATACCCAAGATGGATGGGGGTAAAACACACCATGAATACAATCATGTTTGCTGTGATTACGGCGACAACACTTTTCCTTCTGTCGTTAATTTCCTCCTCTGAGTGCTGATGGATGTTCTTTAATGACTTTAGAATTGTCCAGATTGCTTGTGTTGAACAAGCTGTGATGATGACTATCGGCAGAAGATACCCAAGAATCTCCAGAACCAATAAGAACGTTAAGGTCATCTTTTCGAAAGGTTTGCGCGAATAGCATGTCTGAAGCTTGGGTGGAAGCATATTTCTTGAAAAAGTTGTGCAGAGTATTATTACTGCAAACCAAATAAAGGCACATGTCCCGCTTGCTATCTTCTTTCTCCTGGCCTCTGAAGCCCTTGAGGTTTGGTTCTGCATAGGGAACATGACGACCACGTAACGATGGATGCTGATGGCTGTGATTGTGAAGATGCTAACATACATATTGCTGTAATGCACACATATCAGAAATGTACAGAATATCTGTGGGGTAATAGGGCAGTAGCTCTCGAATATGCGGATGGGGAGGAAAAGGGTCAGTAAGAGGTCTGCCAGCAGGAGGTTGAGCATGTAGATGTGGGTGTCCGTCCACTGGGGGATGCGAGTGAAGCACCACAAGGCTGAGGCATTCAGGACAAGGCCTAAAATGAACACAGGTGTGTAGGCCACGCGCTGGAACGTTACATGGGCCACATCAGACCCATTAGGCATCAGACTGCAGTTAAGTGCCATTGCCTGAAACAAAGGAACCAGAGACCAAATGAAAACAGTCAATAACCTGTCAACTTAGTAAACATCATTTGTGACCAAGATAAATGTATTAATATAGATGGGAACTGATTTTAAAGAGCTAAGAAATAGTGCATTGAAAAACCAAGGAAATATACCTGCACATTTTGGTGTTTTTTTCCCATTATTATTTACGTCAAAATACATTATGGTGGCTTTCTAAGATAATATTCAGCACTAATATTCAGTTCTAAGATAATATTTTGTTCTCCCAGGTGGTGATGGCGCACGGTGCTTAGGCCCGCTCATCGTTGCTATATTTAACTATTTATTATTATTATTATTATTATTATTATTATTATCATTATTATTATCAATCTAGGCCCTCATACTATCTCTTGTCTCTGAAAACTTTTTTCAACAAAAAGTAATAACCCAAAATTGGCGCGGGAATGTTTGGCTAGCCAATAAGCGATAATGTTAAATAATTAAAAACTTCACATATTGTCTTCTCATTGGCTTACAGTCGACTACTTTTATTAAGTAAAATGTAAACCTATTTTAAATAAGTGACTGTATTACAACAAAATGTACAATAATTACATAAGATTGATTGAGGGATACAGTTCTGCCCAGCTAAAGAAAACAGGCGCATACTCTAAAATTTCATTCAGCCACCTTTAGTTTTAATTAAGGTGTGCAGTGTAGTGGCCAATTCAGGCGTGAAAATGAGTCCCTGAACCACTGTTGTAGAAATTGATCCCTGGAATATGGCTGTGACATAAAACCCTGATTCTACTGTTGTGCACATTGTCATTTCTAATTGTTTCTCTTTATTAGCATGTGATGAATCTAAAATGAATAATTGTCTTTGAATACGAAGATGCTTGCCAAAAGAACAGTTCACATACAGTACGCTGTAAGAGCTGTATAATGATATCTGTAGTTGGGAGAAAATGTGCATGTGCTCATATGAGGACATTTGAGTCTCAAGAGATTAAGAGATAACCTGGTCATTCAGGACATCACCGGACTTCATTTTACTGCCACATAGCTTTGCTAAGTCTAGACCTGAAGGCCAACTCAAACAACCCCAGATCATAACATTGCCTCCAGTGGCTTGTACAGTGGGCGCTATGCATGTTGGGTGCGTGAATTTCCTTTCTTTCCCTGATGACACCCATCACTCTTGTACAGGGTCCAAAAAAATCAATCTGGCAAGAAAATATCTGTAGGCCAGAAAAGAAAGCAGCATATTATACCCTGTAAACCCCAATATGTTGGCCAAACTTTGAAAAAATTTTTTAAGGTGATCAGTTGCATCAATTTTTTAAAGTAATGTTTCAAATTTTTAATTTAACAGAACTATCAGTTTTTGAGTTTGTTGTACTCATTCACATTAATCGTTCTTTACTTGCATTATTGAGTAGCCTAACTCATACTATTTAATAGCAATTGTAATTTTTGCGATTCATTAAATAAATTGTTGTTGGTCTTTCGGCTGCTCCCAGCAATGGGTCGCCACAGCAGACAATCCGGTCCGCACACAAGCTTGGCACAGGTTTTACACCAGATGCCCTTCCTGACGCAACCCTCAAATTTGATCTGGGCTTGGGACAGGCACTTCATCCAGTTGTCGGGAATCCAATTGGCCTTTCACATGGAAGGTGAAACACCTACCAGTGAGCCACCAGTGCCCTGATGACGTCGGACACAAAATCGTTAGTCTGAAAGATTTTAAGTTGGTGGAACTTTAAGGTGACAGTTACTGTTACTTAAGTACTTACTGTAACTTAAAATATCAAATTTGTGTCATTTCTACTCCACAAACTCATAAATACCAAAAAGTTCTAAATACTCATCATGGTCTATTAATTTGAACTAATTGTAATTATTTAAGTAATTATCATTAACAGTACTCAATATGTTTAATTACTTTGAGCATTAGGGTTGACAGTGTAGAAAGACAAGAAAAAAAGAAGCTTCTCAGTTTTGCATGCATGCAAAAAAAGAAGCAGAAGTGACAAAAAGGACTGAGTCTAGTTCTGCGGGATGTTCAATAAAACAAAGCTAAATTGTCTTATAAAACCGCACAAATTGTACATGAGACTATATTTTAAGCAAATAATCATCACATCAGTAATTCAATAAGACGTCCATGCTCTACAGCAGTTATAACTTTTTATAACTAAGACTTTTGCACAGCAAAACGTAAGACTTTTGCACAGCAAATAATTTTAGCAATCTTTTTATTTATTTATTTATTTTTTTTTACCAGAGTAATAATTTCTATTTAAATGTCATTTTGGTCATACTGTAGGTACCTGCAGTCCTAATCGTTCCATGACAAAATTGCATTTATCAAAAAACAATATAAAACTATTTCCTACACCTTGAAACTAAAGCGGCTATTATCTAATTTCTCAGTTACGTTTCCTGTTACAAACCACTTCCATAGTGACCATTGTGACTAGCAAGCCTAAGTGACATTAATATTTTAGCAACAAACTGAGCTGGTAATATTCTATAAAAAAAAACTTAACCGGATATCAAGTGATATCCTGTACAAGCAAAACTGGTGAAGGGTCTGTAAAACCCCTTCATAGCAATGCAAAGGCTTAACCTTCATTTAAATGTAACCTTCATTTAAATTTAAGTTTACATAGCTTATTAGTTAATGATTAGTACGTCAGTGCTCAGTAGCATATATTGCAAAGTATCCTAAACAGAACCCTGGCATGAACTGGAAATTAATACAACTTCATTAACTTCTGTCATGTGCATCAATATGTCATGATGATATACAGTACAGCACTATGCTGGCCAAACCATCCTTCTTATGATCATCGCCTGCTCAAATAGTGTGGATTTATTTGCTGCACTGATGCCAGGTGGAGGAATTAGAAATAAACACTTATTATGGACACGTTCACCCTGATTGTCACTGTTAACACTCACTAATGACTTGATTGTGTATGGCAGACGCTTCATACAGTCTTGGCACATATTAGTAAACAAATTGCTTGGTCTTATTAGAGAGAAGTATATTGTGTAGATGATCAACGAAAATTACCAAAAAAAAAAATATATATATATATATAATAACCTGTCTGAACCGTGAATCATGGTTGGTTAAAATAAGCCAAATAACCTGATTAGAGTCCAGCACGATCAAACCGTTTCATTTCACATGAGTTCGTATCTTATTTAGTCCTGTGTGTCTACAGGCTTCGCCCATGCTGATACCCTTTTTCATATAAAACTAGGAAGTGAAAAGAACCTTTGAAATTTTTTTTCTAGTGCGTTTTTATGTATTGTATTGTAAAAAGGAAAGTTGACTTACCGTTGTGCACAGATGGCTTCCCTTTTCAGTTTCAGAACAGTTGTAAAACACCGGTCAGGCTCAAAATGGAAACAAAATGTGCATGGATGTAGGTAGACCCAGGTAACTGATGCATGTACCCTTCCATTTCTCAAAAGAAAACGTTCCTGTCTGACTGTTTGAGTCTGTGTGGTTATAGTTTTGTGGTTTGTCTCATATAACATAGGCACTGACTTTAGTCACGTATTGTATACTAAACAGCACACACTTCCTCTTTATCACTGAGTGTGAGTGCTTTTCAAAATCTATTGGTCTTTAATGTTAACGTCTATAGGAGTATCCAACTCCAATCAAATAGGTTGAATATATGTATATAAATGAATACAATATAATTGCACCATGTTATGATTAAAAAGTTTCAGTCTAAATCCTTCCTTATTTATTTCTACCCAAGGTGTGTATGCCTGAGATGCTGTGAATTTATACTATAAAAAGTGTTAGTATACAGTAAAAAGTGTTAGACCACTAAGCTTTTACAGGGTCTAGGGTAAGACATTCGCTTCATGTATTTAGTCAGAAATTTACACTATCACAGCCATTGTATAAGTTGATCAATTTTTTTTTTTTTTGGAAAAAATTACCAAATGAGGTCATGCAGAGTATCAGGTAAGAACCTGATAATATCATTTCTGCTTACACATTTAAAGCATGTGTTAGTGACGTGTTTGTGTGAACCATTGCTTTCCTCTTTTGAACTTTTTTTTAAATGTGTTATGATAAGATGGTTAACACTAAGAATAAATAGCTACAACCAAAACTAAGATGAACTAATTACAGCGTAAACAGTATGATAACCTATAATCGAATAAAGCTATAAAGGAATAAGAAAAGTAATAAGAACCGTCTGTAACCAAAACAGTGTCAGAATCTACTAATATCTAAATCAGATGGTTTGTTCAGATTTTGGTTGTCTCTGGTTTTGGATGCACTACCCGAAAGATACAAATAAAAATAAACCTGATTATATTTTAAAAATATGTAATCTGTTGCCCACAGACAAAGTGTGACTGAAAAGCCATAAATGCCATACTTCAATTAGCTACAACTGATGAATGAAAACAGACATATACAAGTATGAACATTTTGTTGTTTTGAAAAAAGTTGTTTTTATGTGATCCTTTCTTCATATGCCCTTGATATTTCTTATTTCTTATTTATCTTCATTATTTATTCACTCTCTCATCGTCATTACTGCTTAATCCTATATTCAGGGTCGCAGGGAGCCTGGAGCCTATCCCAGGAGACTTAGGGCACCTGGAGGAAACCCACCATGCACAGGGAGAACATGCAAGCTCCATGCACACAGAGACGGTAATCGAGTCTTGCCAGGAATCGAACCCGGACCCTGGAGGTGCAAGTTGACAGCGCTAACCACTACACCACCTACAAACACTACGCCTTATTTATTTATTTATCTTATTTTTATCTATTTATATCTTTCTTATTTGTATGGTTCTGTAAAATTAATCAAACAATGTTTAGAAATAGCCTGAAAAGCCATTTCTGGATCTCTTTTGAATAATAATAATAATAATGCAAAACACTTTATTTTTAACTTTAACATATTGCATCGTCTTCAAAAAGCATAAGAAAGTTAGGCTAATTTCAACACAAGCCTGTATGTGTCACGGGATGCCCGTGTAGGGCAGGCTTGGAGGACCCAAAAGTAGACTGACAAACTGAACTTAGTTTTGGTGATTTTAATGAACGATGTAAAGGATAGGCAAAAAGCAAATAATTCCTTCTAAGTTGTGTGTCTCCTTGTTGTACTTTCATTGCAACCCCCTGCGATTAGGAAAGGCTTCTCTTTCCACAGTACCTTTTATGCAATCTTCACACAGAGGTTACTGTCAGACACGATCAGCACAGCTCACAGAAATGTAAAGCTTTTCATCACACTTTTGATTACACAAATCAAAAGTTGCAACTGCTGTGGAGTCACAACTGGTGGAAAAGCAACCCCATCAAATACAGAACATACATAATGTTGATAGTAGGTTCTCAGGTCATACTGAAGAATTAGAGTTCAGCGATTTAGACAAATACACTACAACAGCCACAACACACTTCATACTTCATACAAGAAGGTGGAAGAAGAGAAGGGAACAAAGGTGAAACAGTTTGTGTAGACTTTACACAGGAACATGGTCTGGTCTTTCTCCTCCTTGAGCAGATCTTTAGACACAGACAAAATTAAATGTTTATGCCATGCACTGGCCTTTATTTATATCTTAGCAAGCAATAACCATGTAATTAAATGTCACTCCATTTCAGACATTTTCTGTATTTCTAACCTTCCCTGAACTTCTCCCCATGATGATGTCCAGGTTGGTAAAGAAAGAATCCTTCATAGATGCCACCATTTTCTAGTCTGTAAACTTCTGATTTATTCACAGCATCACTCTACAGACAGATGAAACATTAATTAACAACACTTTAAAAGCATACACGTTATTCATTCACATTAACCTTAACGGTCATTTATCACTATTGCTAATATTTAATCTGCTCCTGAGAAGTCACATTAACCTCCTCATAAAGATTCCTTATTTTAAATAATAGAAACTGTATTTGCCCGTCAGTCTAAATATTAAATATTAGATGGGAGTGGTGGTGTAGTAAAGAGGACCAAAAGGCATATAGCCGACGTTGTTGTTAGTAATGTATATGTGACTTTATCTTTTTAAAAAAGATCACAATTTCAAAAAAGGGCATTAATTAGAGTCTATCTCAAAATTGTGTACATACAGAAAGAAAAGTAAAATAACATTAATCAATTCACTATAATAATAATAATAATAATAATAATCATTTTTAATTTCTTTTTTTGGTGCTTAATTTTAAAAAAGCCTTCATTTTAAAACATGCAGATCTAAAATATTTTACATTGACCTTTTATTTTTCTCCTTGATGAATTCCGATGATTATGTGTAAAAAAATAAATAAATAAATAAAAATTAATAAATAAAAAGTCAATTCTGAATTTATCTGATAAACAGTGATATCCATCTCAACATTACCTCAAAGCTTTGCCCGCGGTAGTACTGTCTGATCCCTGGAAACTGGAGGCCGTCCTCAACACACCATCCGCACCAGCTCATCACAGGAGGACTCACAGCGGGACTTCTCAAGAACACCAATCACCTCACATGGTCTGGGAGATAGTACTGCTCCCACTCCTCTAACATCTTAGGAGTATCTCTGTATGACGTTTGTGCCAAAAATCCCACCTTGAAACTGTAGTTTTCCAACTTCTTTAGTTTAATCTGTGAACCTTTGTGTTTATCTCTAATACAACATCTCTGATTTTCTAGAGATAAATATTTGGTCCAGCTATAACAAGCACAGAGTTTTTGGGGGAAGGGGGGGATTTTTTCCCTGATTTTCTCCCTAATTTAGTCGTGTCCAATTCCTCCCCGTCACTAGGGGGCTTCCACATTTAAGGCTACTACTACTACCACTCAGTCGGGAGGGCCAAAGACTATCACATGTTTCCTCCGAACCACGTGATGCCAGTCGACCGCATCTTTTCGAACTGTTCTCTCAGGCACCGTTGGGGGCAGCGTCACACACTCGGAGGACAGCGCTATCCGCTCCTTCCGCTTGCGTGAGCTCACAGACGCCCCTGATTAATGTGGAAACACTAAGTACCTTTCATCCCTCCCATGTTAGAGAGCTCGGCCAATCAGCTCTCTCTAGGCCTCCGGCTGTGAGAGGTTACAATCTTGCGCTACTTGGAGGTCCATAAACATGTTTAAAACTCTTACCTTTATTCAAATCAGGGAGAAGGAAGTCTTCCTGGATTTTATCTTGTGTACTAGACAAGCACAGAGAAGAATCCATAATATTATCAGTTCTTTATTATAATACTGCACACTAAAAAAACGCTGGGTTAACTCTGTTGGATAATTTTTCTGGGTTATTTACAGGGAGTTGGGTACTTTTTGTTTAACCCAGCTTGCGGGGATGAAGTTGGGTTAGCTAGTGACGGCTAACATCACAGACAATACCGCCCCTCCCCTGAAGTTCACCGGTGTATTCAGTGGCTCTGTCAACTTTGTGTCTTTTTTTTTGGTGCTGCTTCCTCCTCGCGCATTTAAGAGGAATTGTAAACGTTAAATACAACATCTGTATACACACTTTAACTCACTTATGACTAAATTTGTTCACTGTATGTAACATTGTTACCGTGTTACTGTTACACTCAAACTTTCAGCCTGGTCTGTGCTATAACATGCTAGTTTATCTGACAATGGCTGCTAGCTAGCCAAACCAAAGAACCCCATCTGTGTATGCAAGAAACTGCAAAAATGTCTGAGATTTTTAACTTTCTGTGTAGAATGCTTGCAGGGTGTATGAAGATGGTGAAGTGATGAATGAAAGCTAAACTGTTAACTGTAGTGCCAGCATGATGCTAGCATTTAGCTAGGTTGCTAGCGTTAGCAACCACATTAACATTAGAACTTTATTATTCTTAGTGCTTGAGACAATAAAAAGCTGAGGTGTTACAAAACACAAATTTTCTTATAAATATGCATACTAGACAACCCTCTCAATTTTTCCACAAGCTTTTACTTTCTTTAATTTCTTTCTTTCTAAGGTTGGAACCAACACCATGGAATATCTCCAGCAGGCTGAAGTGTCAAGGCCGTACCCCCACATCCTGATGTTGGGAGATAATGACCAGCACTGCTTTCAGGCATTAGTGCTTCTGAGTAATGTATCGTAATGATGTCGCTGTTGAACTTGTTTTGTATTATCTGATCTTGTGCTTTAAAAAAAATTCAAATTTCTATGATTTGTACATTTAATTGGTTGTTGTACATGTAAAACATAATAATAATAACTTATTTGTGAGGTAGAATTAACCCAGAATTCTAATTAAATGGTGCTGGGAAATCATCCATAGTTCTCTCTAATAGAATGGGTAGAGTAGAATAGTTCTGGGTAGAACATTTGACCAATTTATGTGGTAGAATTAACCTAGCATTATAGTTAAATATGACCTAGCATTTGGACTGAATATTTTACCCATCTTGCTGGGTTAAACAAATAACCCATGTTGCTGGGTTAAATTAACCCAGCATGTAGTGGGTCCAATATTTATCCAGCAGATATTTATAACCCCAAATTGGGTTGTTTTTAACCCAGTATTTTTTAGAGTGTGTAACTATTATTAAAGAGTCAGATAGAAATGCGAAACCCTGCTCATCTCATGTCTGATGCTCAGATGAAGATCTTGAGAGAAGAACACGCTGTCCAAACTGCGACTGAGGACTGAGCGGTCAAACAACTGTGACGTCACCGCGCATGCGCAAAAGCCATACAGAGGGCGGGGTTTCGGTAGCGTTATTAAAGAATTGTTATGACTATAACCTCTGTTCCCTGAAGGAGAGGAACGAGGTACAACACATATTGTATGGGATATCACGCCCTCTCGTGTCCTCGCTGAAGCCACCTATATTCACGCCTTAAAGGCAGTGAAACTTGTGGTTGACTACCACGGTTGACTCTCAGTTCGACAGCTGCTCTTCTTCGAGCTAAGCTGAGAGGCGGGGCAGAAATGTGTTGTACCTCGTTCCTCTCCTTCAGGGAACAGAGGTTATAGTCATAACCATTTGTTCCCGTTTAGTCAATTCACTCGGTACAACACATATTGTATGGGACATATATTCACGCCCCGCCGAGCATCTACCAAAGTTAGCCACAAGAACCCTGGTAGCTACTCTACTGCATCATGGACCCCACAGAGAGGACACAATGGGCCACTTAGGGGGCCATTATGTCAAGGCAGTAGAACTGGATAAAAGTGTGCCGTGAAGAGACACGCAGAGACGGGAATCGAGCCTGGCCGGGGAGGTGCAAGGCGACAGTGCTAACCACACAGGGTTTTTTTTTTTCATACACTGCTTTTGTTTGCATCATTATACCCTGAATGTCTGTTTTTACATAATTGTATATGTCTTGAACTGTTCCTGAGATTCTTGCAAGTGAATCTTGATTTATTCTAAATAATCTACAAAGAAATATGTTTTTGTCCTCAAATTATTTTCTTGTAGCACTTCCCCCTGTCACATACCTGACTGAAATGCAGCTCATTATTTGAGTCTTTGTCTTCTCTGGTGTGAATTACAGCATTATTCATGATCATTCTCGCCTCATCGCATATGGCCTTTCTAAACAAAACGTGTCTTAGAAAATGTAAATTAATATATTGTTTTCTGGCAATGAGTGATCAAGATGATTGTGACATAGACTGTGATAAGAGATTGTAGATTGTGTCTGGAATTGGATTGTATGTACCCTTCCAGTGTCCGCAAAACTCATCACTAACCAGTTCCAGAAAGTAGGAGAAAGCCACGTGGATTTGGTAATGTGTATATGGTGCTGGGAAATCATCCTTAGTTCTAATGTATCTCTCTCAGCAAAGATGTCTTTTGGTTGTATTGTGCAGGATGAATATTACCTAAGAACAGGATACTGTGTAGCATCTTGAGGAGAAAATGAAGGAATAGTATTGGACGATTAAAGCAGTGGCGAGTATCAATTTGGATGAGTCCAAGGCTTAAAGAATGTGTATCAATTTTGTAAGTGATTATTTTACCCCGCAGTGAAGAAGTATGGACAGTACTACAGCTGAGGATTAATATCATAAGTTCCTTCTCACTTGATGCTCTTCTCAGAATTTCTGCTCAGATGTCCGAACCATTACGTTAAAGCAGAAGTAAAAACTCTAGACTACAAGATCCAGGTAACAAAAGTCTTGTAAACAATTGTTATGAATGTGTTTTGTAAACTTTATTCAGTTATATTTTTTGTTGTTTTCAATAATCACACATAACTGTTATTTTCTCCAAAATACAAATTTGTACATACATACTGCTCCCATATTACTCTATCCAAGTTTGTGCTGAATACAGTGTAGTTAGCCTTTAGACATTTATATGTTTATAAGTAACTGAAAAATCTACAAATGTCAGGACATGTCAGAACTTCTTCATGGCCCCAAAACACCCTCAGACTCCTAAGGGTTAAAGAGAAATCCAACTGAAAAGCCTTTGTCCATAAACATTTTTTTCTTACTTATACTCTCTATAACAGTGTGTGTGAAAGAGAAAGAGAGATATAGCTTTTATTTGTGACATGGTAATTCTCCATCTTAATTTCCTGTGTAGAAATGTTGTCCTCTATCGGACAACCTGAGATATTACACCAGTATGTGCTGCCACTTTTATCCAGCAGCTGAGAAGTTGAGAAAGACCCCAGTGAAAGAGTGTTAAACGCGGCTTTGTTCATTTGTTTGTTTTGTTTTGTCAACTTATAAAACCAATTAAAAATAAAACATTTTCTTTTTCTATGGTCATTTCCTCACATTTTTTTCTATTATATAAAGCACATTAAAATGTAAAGGAGGCTGTAAGATCAAGTTGAAAAACTTCTAGCAAGAAGTACTTCTATGCTGTCCATATGACATAATATTCAAACTGTCCAAATTGTTTTTTTTTTGCCTTAAAAACTAGGAATTCATTTCTTATGACTGCTTTTTAAAGACACAGACATGAGAGTAAATATTGTATCAGTCATGCTTTATTTAATACAATCAAAATGCTGAATAAATGCTGTTTTTTTATAACTGTAATCTTATAAACATGTATTATTTGATATGTTTAACTGGCAAATATCAGAGGTGTCAAAGAAAAGGTTCTATGTAATTCAGTATAAGAAACATACAGTATCATACAGATTTAAGATCACAGAGCTTTAAAAGCAGAAGCTGCAGAATCCAGAATAATTCAGTTAGACAATCACAGGTTTCAGGGATAGAATGTATTGATGTTATACTCATTCCGATTTCTCCTATTCCTATTTCCCATTATCTCGTTCATGTTTCTATTAAAGCAAGCTGTCATTCTTTTCTTAATCACCTGGGGTTCATAAACACCTCCTGTGATGATGGTCTGATCAGCCACACCCCTGTTTTTAAGGCGAAGGTTACTTATCGCCTCTGTCTCAGCACAGTTGCCAGCAGGATTTCGAAAATCTGTGTCTTCAGGATCAGGATTAGGGAGAGAATAAAGCTGACTGCAGCGCCTACAAGGTGGTTTCTCCTGTGCCATGTTTTCCAGTGCATACGCTCTGCACTGAGATTGTGTCTGGAATTGGATTGTATGTACTCCTCTAGTGTCCGCAGAAAACACAGACATCACTGCAGAGGAAACGAAGGGATGCCAAACATGCGGACAGGACACGCTAGTCATGATCTCTTTCTCTCGATCACTTCCACAAAACAGAGACGCTCCATAGTATGTAGACTCGCCGCTCTGACAGATGCACATAGCAACTGAAATCAGTGGGTATTTACCACCTGATTTTACAACTTTGTAGTATTTCACACAGCTTTTCCTTCACCATGTTTTCATTGTTTTGGTCGTAGCATATTGTGACCCGGAGAAAAGAGCAGACATTACAAACTTCACAGAAACATTAAGGGAAATGAAAGACATAATGTTAGTATTTTAACTCATCACTAACCAGTTCTAGAAAGCAGAGGAAAGGTGTGTTTTTAGCCATGTGGGTTTGGTAATGTGCTGGGAAATCATCCATAGTTCTCTCTAATACATCTGTCTCAGCGAAGATGTCTTTTCAGTTGTACTGTGCAGGATGAATATTACCTAAGAACAGGATACTGTGTAGCATCTTGAGGAGAAAATGAAGGAATAGTATTGGACGATTAAAGCAGTGGTGAGTATCGATTTGGATGAGTCCACGGCATAAAGAACATGAATCAATTTTGTAAGTGATTATTTTACCCCACAGTGAAGAAGTATGGACAGTACTACAGCTGAGGATTAATATCATAAATTCATTCTCACTTGATGCTCTTCTCAGAATTTGTGCTCAGATGAGGCACAGAGATTAAACCATTATGTTAAAGCAGTTCCACTCACCTGGTCCAGTTTCTCCTTCACATTCGTCGTCAGAACCATAACATTCAGTGGCCATTTCAGTGGCTTTGAAGAGGAGGAAGAAAGTTGCTCCCAGACTTGAACATTGACCCCCTGTTGTAAGTACACAGAAAAATAGATTTACAGTGATTAAAAATGAATAGACTGAGCTTGTGTTGATTAACTTTTTCCACATTTTGTTATGTTACAGCCTTATTCCAAAATTTAGTAAATTCATTTTTTCCCCGGAATTCTACACACAACTGCCCAGAATGACAACGTGAAAAAAGTTTACCTGAGGTTTTTGCAAATTTATTAAAAATAAAAAGAAACTGAGAAATCACATGTACATAAGTATTCACAACGTTTGCTCAATACTTTGTCGATGCACCTTTGGCAGCAATTACAGCCTCAAGTCTTTTTGAATATAATGCCACAAACTGAAAGCGTGCTGTCACTAATATCATCTCCAAGGCAGCATGCTTCAGTTAGCAGAAAAAGATTAATGATGCTAAAATCATACTGTATATAAGCCTGTAGCCTCACACAAGGTGCAGTAATTTATACTGTATAACCCTGTAGCCTCACACAGAGTGGAGTAACATCTGGTTCTATTCAATGTCATTTGCAGCAATGCTTTACATGCACTTTAACTGTTTTGCTGAAGAATAAGCAAACTGGAAATAAATACTCAACTATAGTAATGACATTAAACATTTATTTACAAATAAGTAAAACACATGTATGTATTGGTGGTGCAAGAAGGCAGAGGATAAGGGTCCGTCCTCTGTATGACAATCTAAAACAATCTACAATAAAGTCATGATGTTAGTAAGATGGTAAAAAGACCTCATGATGTTACTATGCAGTTTGACACACACACACACACACACACACACACACACACACACACACACACACACACACACACACACACACACACAATTTCAAACATTTTATAGAATGCAAGCTTTTAGTAATGCTGTGTACAATTATTGAGTTTTGCCATCACAAGTATTGCTGCACAATTTGGCCCTGTCTACCCCATTCTTTAACACACACATTATGTCCATGAAGAGACAGTCGTGTGTGTGCCTGTCCCCTTATTAAGATGTGCTCAGTGGTGTTCCTGAAAAGAAGGGTGAATACTTCTGAGCACTCACCTTCTGCTCAGGATGGAAAGCTGGTGCAGCTGATACACAGGAAAGTGATTTACATACAGTTCACTGTGAGAAGGAAAACACACAAATAAACATATTAGAAGTAGTATAAACCCATATTTAATGATTTCATAATAAAATAGATAGAACCCGAACAAAAGCCCCCTTTCTTGTCTTTTACTGTGTAAGCACATAGCTAACTATTCAGAAGATCTCTAGCTATGATAATACAACTACATTATACAGCAGTATACATTATATGTGACTACAGTAACACTGATGAGCTCAAAGAAACTGCATAGAACAATTCATTAACCATCTGTAACATTACCCATAACAAGAGCAGCTAAGAATTAGCTCTGGAATAAATAGCACTAGTTGCTAGGCAACAGTTAGTAGTCTGCTATCTTAACTCATATAGTAAGCTAGCAAACAATGAAGCAATTTTTTTTACATCACGTATATGTGTCCAAATATACTATTATATTAATATACATTAATGAACAAGCTTGTTTCCCTATGCTAATCACTAGCGGTTAGCATTGTGATATTAGCTTGCTTATAACTCCATATTTATAATATCAAAATCCACAAAAGGAGGTAGGGCATTTTCATATTTAGTTCCAAAGCTTTGGAATAGCCTTCCTGACAGTGTTCGGGGCTCAGACACAGTTTCCCAATTTAAAAGTAGACTCAAAACACATCTCTTTAATCTGGCATACACATAATTTATTTCTTTACCTCATACTCCAGTAAATCTATCCTGAATGGCAACCACACTAATTCTTTTCACCTGCTCTTTATTTTTCCACCCATCCCGAGGCATCTGGAGATTGTGCCAGCTTCAGTAGACAGAGGCCAACCCTGCGAGGATCCTGAGGCATCCAGAGAAGGACCTGCTCCAGCTGGATTCCTCTTCATGTTGGTTTGGAACTACACATGCTGCTCCTGAGCTCCCAGTGATCCAGACCCCCATCTGCGCTCTGCACCTGCTGACTCATCCCTGATCTGAACTGGACTTTGTGTTAATTTAAATAACTTCTGTTATATCGAACTTTCATCTGCATAACACACATGATGTTATACAATTTCTGTTATCACCCAGATGAGGATGGGTTCCGTGTTGAGTCTGGTTCCTCTCAAGGTTTCTTCCTATTGCCATCTCAGGGAGTTTTTCCTTGCCACTGTCGCCATCACCCTTGGCTTGCTCATCAGGGACATTCTCATTATCTAGACACATTTTTCTTACACATATATACACATATACAAGTCTTCTTTTCATTTTCTTTTAATTTCTGTGAAGCTGCTTTGAGACAATGACCATTGTTAAAAGCGCTATAGAAATAAAATTGAATCGAATTGAATTGAATATTTGGATGTATATTACAGAGATGCCATGGAGCTGATGGTTTACATCAGTGTTTAATGGTCTAAGCGAGACTCCTATATTCCATCATCATAAGTCCTGGAGCTGAAATCCGGCAGGGTTCTTTGCTCAGTTGCTTTTTGACCTCAGTCCCATAATCCTTTGCACATTAGCTTTTTTTGCTTGCGAAATACAGGAGAAAGAGAGTTCTCACACGGGAAAAAGCATACATTTACAAGGGAAAAAACACACTTATAAGGGAAAGATGATTTGCCGTTCTGGGCCACCGTACATAATGACAACGTGAAAAAAGTTTATTTGAGGTTTTTGCAAATTTATTTAAAAAACACAAACAACAACAACAACAACAAAAACATGTACATAAGTATTCACAGCCTTTGCTCAATTCTTTGTCGATGCACCTTTGACAGCAATTACAGCCTCAAGTC